>JANHAO010022095.1:0-12304 GCA_026873985.1 Saraca asoca
AAATTTTTTTATCATTGTTACTCATTACTAAGGAACTATAACAATTAAAGAGAATGTTTTTCTTACCAGTGCAATTGCAGAACAATGATAATGCATGTTATTATCAGTACACTATTTTTAGCCAAATGAATCCATGAGTGTAGAATGCTTGCTTACTCTATTGTTTATTGTATCGAATGTTACATGAATTTAATAATTTTCCAAATATGCATGTAGCCGCTAGTTTTGTGATCATTCAGAGTGATCAATTAATGTCTAGATAGATGGAGGCTAGATCTGTTAGAGTTGCTATCATCAGAGAAAAGAGATCAAGATCATCCATTGCTGACAAAGGTATTGTATACTTGATAGAGGAAACATAGCCGTATGTAGTTAAATAGATTGATTTTCCTTTGACTAAAACACGAAACCTATTTCATTCCATTCTAATCATTGCCGCCTTCTATAATTAACTCACTCTTAAATTTATCTGATTGAGCTCAAGTCTGCTGCATGCCCAAATATTTATTCATTTGGTTTGCCATATGATGCTATAAAAATAGAAATAAATCATATACCAAAGCATGCTTTAATTGTTACGTTGTTCAATTTCATACTGTTCTTTTCTGCTGCATGCCCAAATATATATGCTTTAACATTTATGAATATGTTCACCATAACTAGTCTTTAAAATATATTACTTTTCCTATTAAATATATGATAGAAATGGAAGAAACATAAATGGAGATAAATATGAGTAGCTAAAAATTTATTATGTCTATCCATGCATATCTCACTACTTTTAAGTCATATCCAGATCCAGATTATATTTATTGGTTTGGTTTTGGCTCAACAATGTGATGTGTGCCTCTGATCTGCTGTTATTCATAAAATCATATGTGCTTCCAAGTATCTCTCTTAAATAATTTGTCCTAAACAAAAACCCAGAATTGGCATGTTGTTTGTGTAAGCTGATGCATGGCCAAAATATGGTGAACCATAACTTTCAAAGCTTTTTGATATGTAATAGAATATTATTTCAACTTTAAAGTGAATAGCTAGGAATATTATTTTCAGTCAAGTGGCTAATTGAGTTTGTGTTTATTATTTTCAGCCAAGTGACAAGACAAGTGAATATAATCAAAACTTATTTGGTGCTAGTGCCCACGGCAAATATGACCGTCACAAATAGAATAAATTTTTTTCGTAGTGAAATATGTTGTTTTTTTGTGTGTCATTATTTAGCTCAATCTCAAAAGATAAAAGCAACCACAAAAATATTGGAGATTTGTCATAGAAAGATGGCCAACAATCAATCTTTAGAGAATTATTTATTGGCAAAAAAGAAAATTGTTAATGCTACTGCATACCTAATCCAATTAATGTGCTAGCCTTAAGCCTATACATAATTCGTTTTGACGATAACAAATGACATAATTCATGTTACAATAATAAAATATGTTTATGTGATAGTGTTACATTTTATATAAGTTTAATAGGCATGTTATACTATGATGACAAATATACATGACATGAGTAATGCAATTCTTGTGATAACTTTATTATTTTTATATATTTGAATCATGCATCATAATAAATTATGCTAGACTAACTATATAACTTGTAAAGCTTATCTTTATAGATTTGTCCAAAGAAAGAAGAATTAGCATTGGAACCAACAAATGGAAAATCTTATCATGCTCAATTCAAGAAGTAACATGGAAAAGAAGACGAGAAAAAAGAAATGCTTCAGGTGTTGAATAATGAGAAGATTGAAGTTTTGAGAACTAAGAATAATCAAATACAATGTATCAAAAGTCTGAATTTCATGATTTAACATCAAAATTACTCTTCAATCAAAATTAAGATTTATGTATTGTGAAATCCTTCTATTCCACATGCTCCATTTATTTCATCTTCTCGTTGTGAGAGTTTATTTGAGTTTATTTGTAAAAGTTCATTTGAGGTATCACTTAAAATTTTTTGAAGAGGATGAAATATTTCTTGTAAAGAAAGATTTCGCTCAAGGAGAAGTAAGAAGATTCTAGATTTCATCAAGTGCCAATTGAAACTTGAAAAGATAGTGGAATTGTCAATCCAAGTTCACGAAGAGCTTGAATTCTTCAAATCCTTGTATTTGATTTTTCTACCATTACTCTATTAATATATATTTGTTGATATGCTCTATTTTTATTAACAAAATTTGTTGGATTTATTGTTCTTCAAAGTTTAACTTGTTGCTTAATTGCTTGAAAGATCAATATTGATTCATGTAGGTGCTTCTTAATGATTAACCTTTGTGTAGTTATATTATCTGCGTTGTTTTGTTCAAATGCTTTGATTTGTTATTATTTGAGTGAAATGTTTTCAGAGTAATCTTGAATTGTTGAATTAAAATCATCCTATAATTTTTTAGAATTAAAAATTTCTCCAAATATAAGTTTTAAGAACACTCAAATCACTTCTTTCTTGTGTGTAAAGTGTAAATTACATTGTCCTATATCAAATAACGTGCAATTTTATCAACAGTATTTATTCGACGGCAAGTGCATGACTTCATGAAGCGTTGAGAATTTAGCTAAATTGCAGCACGGTGGAGCTCCAAGATCTTCAGCTTCATAGATTTCATCCATAAATGTTTTTAGAGAATCTCTTGGATTTTGGTATGAGAATTGCGAGTTTGGATTCTTTGCCTACTGACATGCTGCTTATTCAAATAATGATGTATCAAAATTTCAATGGTATGGAGGAGATTATCTCGAGTGACTGTAAAAATAGCTGAGATACTTTTCTCAATATCGATCATTACTATTTTTGAGTATGTGTCTTCTGTATTTATATCTATAAATAATGTTTTTATGATCCAGCAATATAGTTGCGTGTAATGCTGCACAGTGAATTGCTAGAATTAGAGAGTGGATCTGACTTTTATGTCAGAGTTACCTCCTGCGATGGAAATGTTGTATCTCATGCTAGCTTGCTTGTCTTTGTTTAATGGCGTTTTGAACTTGCGTTCGGATTGGGTATTTTAAGGAGGGGATGTAATTAATATAAGATAATTTATTTGAATAACTAATACAAAAAATTAAGAAAACGTTGAGAATTTTATGGATTAATTTTAATCATTTAAAACAAGGAATTTGAAATTTCTTCTTCATATTATTGGTGAAATTTTGAAAATCCTTCAATGCAATCAGTTTTCTTCAACATTTTGACTTCCTTAATTGCTTTTAGGGCTGTCATATGTGTAATGGGTTGGCTTAACATGGGTATAATTTTGCATGTTTTGAGACTGTCTAGAATAGAAAATGATAAGAGTAACTTGACTTAACAAGGGACTGATTTAAAATAATTCAAATTGACAAACGCTTATAACAGATAAGTATTAATTTGTCAGATTATTGAGTCAACTTGTTAATTTGATTATGTTGGACTTATGGGTTAGCTTGTTGGATTAGCATGTTAGCATGATAATATATAATAAGTAATAAAGGATTAACCGATTAATGTGTATATGCTAAAATTATATATATATAAATATTAAAATTATATATTAAAATAATGTTAAATATTTTTTAATATTAAAACTAATAAATTTATATATTTAATATTGTCAATATATATTACAAAAATTTATTAAAATAAATAATTATATTTAATTGTAATAAATAAACAAAATTAAAATTAATTATAAAAAGTAATTATTATAAATAAATAATATATTAAATAAATTAATATTTTTATTTTTTTGGACATAATAGATACATAAATAGGGAAAATGAAGTGTTGAAACTTCATAATAAAAAAAAGAAAAAAAAAGTATTAAAACTTGAAAATTGAAACAAAGTGTGGAAAGCATTTCCCAGTGGTTGGCTTTAATCTAGGCCATATATGGCATTATGGCCAGTAGTCTGCTTGCTTTTTAGTCTGTTATACTGTTTGACATCCTGTTTTCTTTCTTTCAATTAGTCAAGCTAGTCATTTCCTGCAATTTGCACTTGCACACTACTCTAGTCGTTGCAAGTGTGGAAAAAGGGAAAATGAAATGTTGAAACTCCATGTCAAAAAAAAAAAAAATGTTGAAACTTGAAAATTGAAACCAAGTGCGGAAAGCATTTACCTATGGTTGGCATTGATCTTGGCCATATATGGCATTATGGCTAGTAGTCTGCTTGATTTTAGTTTGTTGTATTGTTGGACATCTTGTTTTCTTTCTTTCAATTAATTAAGTTAGTCGTTATTTGCAGTTTGCACTTACACACTATATTAGCCGTCGCAAGTGCAATGGCTAATTATTTTTATTCTTCTATAAATAATCACTCCCATCAAACTAAATTTACACAAAAAAACTTTCATTCTTCCTCTCTTCAATCTCTCATATTTTTAAAATTTCTATTACATATTCATTTCTTTATAAGTGTTTAACTTAGTGGAAAATTGAAGGTGGCAAATGAAACAAAAAATTATTTAATTCTTCACTCCAAAGGAAGAACATTGGTAAAACTTTTCGACTCTATCTACTTATGTTTTTATAATTGTTATATGACTTTATATTCTTTAATTTTCATAGTATTATTATTGATTTAATAGTTGTTGTAATTGTTAAATTCTATATTAATAATCTCTTTTTCTTAATATTATTAAATTATAATCATGAATTTGAATGATCTTAATGATATGCCAAACTTTTTGGATAATCAAAATTTTTTTAGAAAATGTAGCTATCGATTTTTCAAATAACAATTTTATAAATACTACATCAAGTACACTTAAATTTGTATCATCTCCTTTTTCTTCTCGACATCTCTCTCCTTCATGACATGCTCATAGTTGTAAGAATGTAGAGACTCTTTCAATCTCAATTGATTTAGCAAAAAAGCTTAAAAAATTATAATATATGAAATCATTTTGATCTAAAAAAAAAGTAGATGGTGTAGATAAAACATTTTGTAAAATATTTTCAAAAACCTTATAATTATGATAGCTATATTAGAATTAGTACAATGAGATGTCATTATTCTTTTAAACATGTGGATATTGCAGATGCTCAAAGGAAAGAGCCTAATATGCCTACCCAAGATAGATGTGAGTATCAATTGTGTAAATAGATTTGTCATGTCGAAATGCTTTTTAGTTTAGGAAGTTGCCTAAAAATAAATGAGCTTCTTCATCACTTTAATCTTGAATGGCATAGTATGAGTAGAAACACTATTGTTAATAAATTGTAAAAAAAAATTGGCAAAAAGAAAATGATTTTAGCAATTTTTTTTCCAAAAATTCAAAGGTAGAATTGCACTTAAATCCGATATTTGGATATCATCCGCCCAAATGGATTATTTTTATGTAACCATCCATTATATTGAAGATAATTTTCTTTTAAATAAAAAAATTATTTGTTTTAAACTGATTTTCCACCACATGATGCATCTATTACTATTTTTTATATTATAAATACTTGTAGTGAGTACATGATATTTGATAAGACATTTTCAATTACCTTTGATGATGCATTTGCCAATATTAATGCTATTACAATTATAATTCCAACTTTAAATCCTATTATTGATGCTGAGATTTTTTCATCTTAGATGTGCATACCATATTTTAAATTTGGTTGTTCAAGATGCATTAAAGTTTATTTCTATACTTGTGCAAAATCTTAGAAATATAATTTTATATATCAAATCATCACTTACTAGAAAGTATGATTGGAAGTAATTATGTATGCATATGTCTATGAAACCTTAAAGACCCCCACTAGATGTTTGTACATGATGAAACTCTACTTTTAAATTGTTAGAATTTTGCTTAGAGTATAAAGATGCCATGAGTGCTTTTTATTTAACAAAAATGCTTGGTGATCCTTTTGAAAATGCTGGATGGGAAAGGACAAAAATTTGCCTACACTTTTTTCAAACATTTCATAGAGCAACTAATCTTTTATTTGGTTCTTATTTTTCTACATCTCACTCAATGCTTGGAGTTTTGCTTGATTGTAGTTTTATATTTTTAAAATTTAAAAGTATTAATGGTTTTCAAATTGTTATTGATGAATGTTTAATGGAATAAATATTTTAGAAATATTCCTTGTTTATATGTTATAGGTACAATTATGGATCCTAAACTTAAACAAGAAGGAGTGAAAAAGGTATTAATTAAATACCATTCAAATATGCAATATGAATTTGATGTAAAGTCTTACATGATTCTTCATCTTCTTCAAGAAGATTTATCTCATATCTTGAAGAATATGATAACTTCTTAGGTGTAATTGATGATTCCCCTGTAATCAACAATCAACTTAGTTCTTACTTATTTATCCTTATTTTAAACTAATATGCCAAACTTTGATATTTTAGAATGGTGGAAAGCACAAAAGACATAATATCTTATACTTTCTCTTTTGAGTCATGATATACTAACCCCTCAAATGTCCTTAGTGACATCGAAAAGTGTATTTTCTTTTGGCAGGCAGATTTTGGATGACAAAGTCTATCAATGAGCCATGAGAACTTAGAGATGACTATTTGTTTAAAGGATTGGTAAGATATGGAAGATAGACAAAAAAATAATTTGAGAGAAGATGGATCATCATCCAGTGAAGGAAGTGAAAATTAATAGTGATATATACATATATTGTAAAGTTAGTTAGCAAAATATTTGTACTCATTATATTTGCAAATAGTGAAATTTTTTTAGACTAAGACTCATGGTTTTTACTCTTATACTTGGGAGTTTTCCCTGTAAAAAATTGATGTGTCTTGATTTATTTTCTTACTATTTTAATATTAGTCCCATTTAGAATTAATACTGATAATAAAAATTTATAATTCCATCAAAGTTGTACTAACATTTTTTTTAACAAATCTAGTATTTTATGTCAAAGTTACAATTTATAAGTTTAAAAGAAATATTCAAATATTCCTAGGGGATGATTTATTTAGGACTTGTTTTTTTTTTGTAATTATTATTTCTTTCTTTAATATAATTCTATTTAAATTAATAATAATAATAATAATAATAATAATATGGAGGTAGACCTCACCATGAGGGGTTTATGGCAAAGAATGTTCAAGATAAAATTCATACATTTCTATTTTAATTATTTTGCAAGACCAATATGGGTGGGACCCTATCATGAAATTGTCATCAAGAAGAACTTCAACTTGAAGGTGAGCAACCAGTTTTAGGAAATGATGTAGTAGGTTTGAGAGAAGGACCAGAAGCCTCAGTAGATCATTAAAAAGTCCTTGGGGAGGCTCTTGGAGACTTGGAAAGCTCAGGACTACAAAAATGTCTTTGAACTGAACAAGAAGAATTGGGCCTCCACTGGTGGATAGAAACCCGCCTACCATACTAGTGTTTCCATCCTTGTCACTGAGCACAGGAGGTGACTAGTAAGTATCTTTTTCATGTTCAAGTTAACTTTTATTTTAATTTGATACATACTTATTAATACTAATGCTTCAAAATGCGAGAAAAGCTGTTAAGGAGGTCGCCCATCATCTTAGATGTTTTCAAGCACACCTATCACAAGAAGGACCACATGTGGGTGGATAAGTGATCAAAGATGACCTATGTAAGTACTATTTTCAAATTCATTCATCTATTTTTAAGTTAACAAATTAGTTTGACACATCTAATTAACTTTAAATTTTATTTTTTGAAAATTGAAGCCACTCAAAAGGTAACAAAGATTCTGTCCACCCAACCTACTGCAACCATCGCTTCTAATGCCTCATAGCTCACTCCTGAGACTAAGGAGGTGGCTTGACTTCAGATAGTAGGCGGGTCAAATTAGGGAAAAATATATGTCTTAGGTGTTGAGGCCCCCTTCATTGGCGCTAGTCACTCCATGTGTAGTCCTTTCTCCTTCTTCGAGGACATCAACCAGGAGGGGATGGAGTATCGTGTTGTAGCTCTGAACGAGGAGATTGCATGCAATGAAGTAGCCTTCAAAGAAGCATAATTGAGCCATGACCACAAAATTGTGACCCTTAAAGGGAAGTGCAAGTGGAGCGAGTAGCAGAACAAGACCATATGCGATGCCCTGAACCTACGAGCAATATCTTTTCCAATGAGCATGATGAGGAGGAAAAGTAATAGGGTGGGCAAGATCACCAGGATCTGGATGATAATAGATTTTGTATTATTTTATTTTGTAAATAATTTGGAGAAGATTTTATTGATATTTATAAAAATAAATTTAATTTATTTCACCCATATCAACTTTATTTTAATTGATTTCAACATTTATATTTATTATGTTTAATTAATTTCAATATAATAATAAAAAAATCCATCTACAGATTCCCATGGTATCAGACATAGGAAAGTAATAAAATAATTTCCCATGGTTAATACTATGGGAAAATTTAAAAAAAAAAAAAAACCTAAAATGACAAGCGCCATAGACAAATTTACCCACACCTCATTTTCCCATGATAAATAAACCACATCTAACACTATGGGAAATTTATTTTCCCAAGGTATTAGTTATGGGAAATTGGTTGATTTTAAGTAGTGATGGATTTTCCTATTGAAATATGTTCAACTACCTTTATCTATTACTCTATTATATTTTCTTAAATTCATTATTCCGTCATATTCTTTCTAATGCATAGTAAATGATTGTGAAATGTAAATATAAATATAAAATACATTTTCTTAAGAAACAACTTTATTCCTTGAAAATTTAATGTATATTTAGAACATAAAAGAAAAACAAATTTATCTTGATAAAATAAACAAACTAAATTTAATATTAAATAATATTATAAACAAATAATTTATAAAAATAAATAATATTTTTTTGTAAATAAAGCTTATCCAAGAATCTTACAAAAATTTAAAATAATTGTTTGAAGAACTAAACTTGAATTTGTAAAAGTGGACTTGGAAGTCTATGCTTATATGATTATGCAAAGTTAGGCTTTTAAGAGTCTCCTAACTTAATATCTATTATACGTCGCATTCTCTTTCACTATCTTCAATCAATCATTCATGAAATCACATAGACGAACAAGTAGGAATACAATTTCCTAAAGTCTAACTAAAAACTAAACTCCATTGGCAATCCTTCTAGTTTTTTTATTTGATCAATATTAACAAAATTTATTTAAACATAATGTTATCCACACTTGCTTTCAAAATTTATACTAGTTAAATTCTTAGGCCTAATTCCTATTTCCCATCATATCAAAGACAATTTGGGATAATTTCTAAAATAATATCCTTTATACAAAAAGGGAATCAAAGGGTAGAATTCCCACTCACCCGATAGTAGGGAAGTTCTATCCTTTAGTCCTAGGCCTAGATGCATTAGAGTAATCATTCATGATCTCAAATTTTGGTTTTTAGATTGGGTGTGCTCTGGGACTTCTTTCCAATAAGGTTTCAGTTCTAGTCGATAATTTGACTACACTAAGATTCTATTGTTTTGAATTTCATGTATTGGATTTTGTCTGACCTAACACTAACCGATCCATTGTCTTTTAAGGACCAGTCAATTAGCTAGTCTACCCTCAAGGGTTGAGCTTATGGTTAACTAGCTACACTTCTAGTCTCATGTTTGAGTGTAGTCATGTTAACCCTAGTGCGTGTTACAGTATGTTAACTATTATTTAATTTTTTTAATATATTTATATAAATTTTTATTTATGATATCATTTGGTTCAATCATTATTTTAACTGATTGAACCAATCAAACAATGACCTGAAGACTTTTCTAGTTCAATGTCTAATCCTATTTTTAAATATTAGTCTAAAGCCATTGAACTCATTTTTGCACAAGAAATTTAAATATGATTTTTGTTTTCCTTTAGAGATTGCTTGTGTCATTAAACTAAATAATAAATAACTTGTCATTACACTCCTCCACATTAATAATCCAATTTTTTTCGTATGCTTCTTGTACTGTGTATTTTTCATTGAGGCAATTAAGACGCGTCTTTTCTTAGTCTGGATCTTCTGAATCATCACCAAATAGTTGTTAATTGTAGCAGAGAGCACTACTATAGAATGTAGAAATGATGTCGTTAAATAGAAGTTGAATGAAAGGTAAACTAATGTATATATAAGTGCGGTGGCGTTTTTGTAAATATAAGAAAAATTATAATGTCAGTTCCTATTAAACAACCGACGTCTAAACTCAATATCATGTTATACATTAGTTTGAGTTAAGAAACTGATGTACTTTTGGTACCATTTTGGTTTAAACTATCTTTAAAATCTATGACTCCTCAACTGTCAAATTTTTTTTATTAATTTATCAATTAAATTCTTATTTGATTATACTTCAAATAAATTTATTATAACATAATTCATGACTTATTTGATTACAGTCAAATAATTTTTTATTAATTTATTAATTGAATTCTTAATCAAATTATTTATGTACAATTAATTTACTAATATAATAATATTATAATTAATTTTCTATTTCCAAGACTATGAAATTGTAAAATTCTCTAATAATCATATTTGAATGAAAGAGACGTAATTAGACATTGGCTTTTATTAAGAACAAACATAGATGGACAAAAATAATTCAAAATACTTAGGTATATGAAAGGATGTAGATTCGATCTTAGTTTTGTATTAGGAATCAACATAGATATATGATATTACGCATCAATTCTAACATATTAATTGACATTTAAAGTCTCCATGCATTATAAAAGGCTAGTGCTTCCCCCTAACTCTTTTCCTACTCTAAATGTTTATTTATTTTTCCCTTTTTATTCTCTTTATTTTTTTTGTTGCTTAGTTTCATTCTGCTCAAGCTTGCTCTAAAAGTTTATAGTTCATTATTTCCTTTTTCTTTATCTTTTGTTGCTTATTTTGTGTATAGGGAATGGTTAACTTCTTTTTCCTTTTTCCCTTTAATTAAGGCATATGGATCCTTTAAAGAAGAGGATGATGAGTGCATTTGATGTGTGTGTTGTCTAGTAGACTGCCTTGGATGTATATCTTGTCTTGTAGATAGCCTTTAATGTGCAAGCAATCCTTGTAGCTGTTAACAATAATGTTACATATATATATATATATATTGCTTAGTTTATGTAAAAGGAATTGTTAGCAACATTCTTCCTTCTATCTAATCTCAATGCTCTTTTTGATGTTTTAGATTTCATTTTTCATTCCATTGATACATATATGGGTAGTTTCTTGGAATCAATGTTTTGTAATGTATTTGAAATTTTTGTTGATCCAAATCTATGTGATTTTGGTTGGATGGTTGTTTTCTATAAAAAATATAGGTAGCAATAGGTTTCTGTAAAATATAGCTCATAACAAGTTTTTGTATTTTATTAAAAAAATAATAAAAATGACGTTGGTTTTTCAACACAAACTAACGTCTTTAACACAATTCAAAGAATTATAGCTAGCAATAGGTTTATGTAAAACTGTAGCTTACAATAGGTTTTTGTATTTTTTTTTAAATTAATGGAAATAACATCGATTTTTTTAACACAAATCAATGTCTTAAACGTAACGAAGAATTGTAACTACTAGTAGGCTTTTATAAAAATGTAGCTTGCAACATGTGTGTGTGTGTATTAAAAAATTAATAGAAACGACATCGACATTTTAACACAAACAAATGTCTTTAATACAATTTGAAGAAATTTTTGAAGTAAGTTGTTGATGTGCAAATCTAGTCAACTAAAGTCCAAAACCCCAAACTATAAATCAAGAATGCAAGATAACAAGAAAGGGAAAGAGGAAGAACAAGAAGACACTAGAAAGTTTTTAACATGGTTCAACCTAAATCAATGCCTATTCCAGACTGTTCATTTATGTGTATTTTTGGTTAGGTTACAATATCTACTTTTTTTGTCTCTCCATATTTTTGCTAAATAATCATATATGTGGGTTGTCTTCCCTTTTTGTACAATGATTTCAACCCCTGTTTATAGTGGCTAGGGCGTTACAATGTAATGAATCATGAATTGATTACATAACAGGCAACATTTGATTTGGAAATGGATTTCCATAATTAATTTCCAATTATTGTCCTTAATGACCTAATGGCTAGGAAAGTGTGCTTCGAGCTACGAACTAGACCTCATCCTTAATGACCTAAAGCTACACATTAGGTTGCTTTGATCCTGGTTGACCAGTGTTGTGTGACTGTCGATACCGATCAAATTAGAAATTTATAAAACTGAGTTACATAACTACTTGTAGTATATGGCAACACCAGGTCAAATCCAAAGATCATTTGTGGGATGATGTCAATCAATTAGGAGCTGGAAATAAGGGGGGTTGGCATAAACTAATTTAACAACTACACTAACAGAAACTACAAAATAGAACAACA
>JANHAO010022096.1:0-12312 GCA_026873985.1 Saraca asoca
CTTAATCCGAATATGTGTGATCCTTCAACCAATAAAATATAATTTTAGACAATTCAAACAACATCAAGAACTATACAAAAATTTTTGCATCTGAAAATAGGAGTTAACATATCCAAAAGCTTAACATTAAATTACCATAGCAACTCAGTAACATATCCAAAAAAAATAAAAATTGATCGAAGTCTTAAAGAGAGAAAAAAGAGTTGTACTAGAGGTACCCTTCAGAAAATAAAAATATATATAAATCAAAGACCAAAATACATTAGCTTAAAACAGAGCTTTCAGTTTCAGATCAGTAGATTACCTTGTGTGTGCATCAAAGGAAATAATCTGAAAAAAAATTTTGATCGAAGTCTTAAAGAGAGAAAAAAGAGTTGCACCAGAGGTACCCTTCAGAAAATAAAAAATATATAAATCAAACACCAAAATACATTAGCTTAAAATAGAGCTTTCAGTTTCAGATCACCTTATATGCGCATCAAAGGAAATAATCTGAAAGATATTAAGCTTAAAACCATAAGGATGCCAACGACAACGACAACAGGCGCTAAACCAAAAGTAAGATTAAACAAAAAATTAAAAAAAAAACTCACCTGACTGGGTTTGCTCAACTTTGATATGACGACGATCGGAGACGAAGACGATGGATGTGTTACTATGTCTATGGTTCAGTCCGTGTGTGTGTCTTTGTGTGTGTTTCAGACTTTCAGGCTTTCAGCGTTTGCTCTCCGTCCGTGTGTGTGTCTTGTGTATGTGTTTTAGTGACTTAGTGTTATTGTGTTTGTGTTATTGGCTTTTGTGTTGTAATTTGTTTAATTAATTGTTTTTGTTTTGAGTTGGAGTGTTGGAGATAATATCAGATATTCAGATTTCACTTCTGAACTCACACACACGGGCACGGCACGCAGACGCACAGCTGGCCTGGCCGCAGTCCCGCAGACGTCACGTCATGCAATCACTCGTTAGGTCAGGCAGGCCGCAGGTAGAGGGAGAAGTCAAAGACTCAAGTCTCAACTCAAAGCAAAGGATGGGTTAGTCCGATTGGACTGCTGGCTTAGGTCCACGGACCGGCCTGTGTCCGTGCGAACTCGATCCGCTTGGACTGCAGTCTGCCGGACCTGATTCGTTTGGGCCCGTTTTCAAACGGGCTGTTTTGGCTATGGTCCGGTCCGCTCCAACCCACGGTTCGGCCCGTTTGGCCCGCGGACCTTCAACTCGTTTAACACCCCTACTGGCAAAGGCCTAATAAACTAGCCCGGTTGAGAAGGACCCAGCCCGTTCAGGAATGAGGTCGCAGGAACCAGTTGGCAGGTCGCTCGGCATGATCTCAGGTCACCAAGCAAGCTACCCCAAATATAGGTGCAAAACGCTAAAGTCTAGTCATTAGCCAGAGGCACATACTCTCAACTGACGGATCATCCCCCAAAATCGACAGATCAACCCCCAACAAACCGACAGTGAATTACTTAGCATTTATTGCCCGAAACAATGAAGTAGCTTACAATTTATCAAATTATACTTGTAATCCTTTCTACTTCTATAAATAGAGGAAAAATCATTATAATATGCATGAGCAAAAAAACATATGCAGAAACTTTGCCAAAATAGTGAGAGAGTACTTGTATTGCAACTCTGTTAAACGTCATACAACAGCAAATACACTACCATGGACGTAGGCTTTGACTTCAGCTGAACCATGTTAAAAACTTCTATATTGATCATGTTCTTCCTTCTCTTACTCTTTTCTTGTACTTTCATACATTTTTCTTCTACAGTTTGGACTTCAGAACTTTTGATTGACTGATTACTGAAATTGACCATCAACAACAACCAAATAAAATCAAACACACTGCCTAAGATGAATCCAGTTCAAAATCTATAGCCCTTCAGCTCCTCTCCCAAGCAATTTCTAGAGAAGTTGTAATCCTCAAAGCACCAGAACCCAAATAACTTTGTAAACCAAGAACCCAGCTTCCTAAAATGTCATAAAAAATGCCCAAACTTGCAAGTCTTTCACTAGAAGAAGAAGTCTAGAAAGCATAGTAACTTAATATGCTGGTATAACAAACTCTCCATTGGACCAGCATTATCTATAAAATCATTACTCTCTTGAGCTAAACGAAAAGCTAAGAAATAAATGTCACAAACTGGATTGCCTGGGCATTCAAAGACCATAGAATTACAATTTTTCCATAAAAGCCAGATAGAGAATCCGAATAACAAATTCCAAGCAACACCATTATTCCAACTATAATTATTAGATAAATTCAACAGAAGCCAATGTTATATAGAGTTTGAAAAAAAATCTACCAGTGACTTGGCTTAACCATCGTAGGCCACAAATTCTGGCTTTTAGGGCAGTTATGAAGATCATGAAGAATAGTCTCAACAACTGATCCATAACGAGGATATATGGCATCATTCTTAACTCTTTCTACATTAGTGAGAAGTTTCTCTTTATCCACTAACCATAAGAAAGTTCAAACTCTCAGAGGGCCAGATAAGCTTAAATTCAAGGAGTATTTGTTGGTATCAAAAGAAGAAATTTTAGAGAAGAATATGAGAAAAGAAAAATTTATTGATTACAACTTTAACTTAATACACAAAGGAATTCTCTATCTAAACTCCCAAGCTTGCTAGCTTATTTCTCTTCCTCACTCTTTGATTGCATTACAAAATTTGAAACAAACTATATTTATAGACAAACTATCCTAACAAGATAAGGAAAAAACTCTTTAACTTTATCATAATAAATTAACATTATCTTCATAAAAAAGACTTATAGTCCTATTCTAATACATCAACCTTATTTATCCATTTTTATTTTTAAAATCTAATTTAGATTATTTTCAACAGTATTAGTATGATCACTAATTACATTATAAGCTGACTTTATAGAAAATTTTCCTTTGACCATATATTTCCACAGGGCATGATCAGAACCTGAACCATCAATTACAGGGCTAATATTCATCAATCGAACTACTAATATTTTAGGAAATAATAGAATTAAATTTATCCCAATCCCAATTACCCAAAGGATCCGTAAAACTACTCACAGTAGTTGATCACTTCATACATTAGTTATAAAAGATAAAATAAATAAAATATTTTTTTTTTAAATTGATATCATTTAATAACCTTCTTAATCGTAGTACATTTACTTAATAGCTGGAAAAAAAAAAGAAATACTTGAAATAACTCACATATAAAAATAAATATGAAAATAACGAAATCTTTATGAAAGGATATTAGGCCCGCAGTAATATACAATTTTATTGTAAAAGCACGTGACAACAAAAGCAGTACATAAGAATAGAAACAAAAGACTAATGGCTGTTTCACTGGACTCCAGTGCATGGCAAAATAATTGGTTATGGAGGTGAATTTAAGTTAAGAAAAATGAAATGGATGACGAAGCAATAGATAATAATTGAGAAAATAACTTAAGAATTAAGAAGGTAGCAGCTAGGTCCCTTCGAATAAGCAAGCAAAATCAAAAAATTATGTTTGTATAAATGCCAAAGATCATGATAATGGCTTAATTAGAATCCAAAATCCATAATGGACCCAAAATTCCTCAGCTGAATATAATAACGTGCATCAATCTAAAAAACACACAAACGAAACGGCAATTTTGGATGGATAGTAAACACTAAATACTTAGCATTTAAGGAAGATTAGCGAGTTGCCCATAACCGATGCGATTCCATGCAGGAAATTATGTATTACGAGGAGCTGCAAGTTTTCTGTGAGCATAATTTTAAATTTCTACCTCGTATTTTTATTTGAGAGAACAAATCCAAGATCTACTTTTATTTATTTTTCATAATTGAAAAGGGACTGATTCATTAATTTTTTAGTTATTTTTGATAGATATAAATCAATCTTAAATCTAAAAAAAAAAATATTTTTATTTTAAGGATTTTCAGTCCCAACTCCATGTGGTTTCAAAATACTTACAATTAATGACATATATTCGAGATCTCCAAGATTCCAACATGTATAGGTTTAAGCATTAGCATTTCACTATTTCAGTAAAAACAATCTGAGAAGATTGTTACGGTTTTCATAAAAAAAGTATTTATTTTTATATTTTTTTTATAAAAAATTTACCTAATTTAATTGTAATTATAATAATTTCTTTTTTTATTGTATTTTGATATTCAACTATTAATAATAAGATTTTAAAAAATTGATATAAGATTTATGATAATTAATATAACTCGAATACATAAAATTATTACTCTTGTATATTTATAAATTTTTTAAAGAATTATAAAATTTTATATAAAAATTATAATTTTTTTATGATTTTTATGCAAAACTTGAGTGAATACAGATAAAATTTTCATTCACGTAATAAGCATTACCCAAATGGTAATGAATCTTATCTTCCTGTTTGGCAGCACGATGTCGTATTAGCAGATGACCATTGACCACGCAGCTTTCCCCAACTCTGTATTTCTGATAAATTTCTATGGCCGCTTATACCTTACCATTGTCCTCTTCAGTAATTTGCCTTAACCCTCGTTGGCCCGTACACTGCTTCTCCGTCGCATAAACGCCCTGCTCATTTCTCATTGAATCTGATTCTTCCGACGCTGACTCTTCCTCCACGATCTCTTGCTCAATCTCGTTTTGGTCAAGATCTATTTTCCTCTCTCTGTCGGTGATCTAATCCCCTCTCCTTCTGTCCTGGGATTCATTTTCCTGCTGTTTTTCTCACTTTTTTATTGCCCATTTTGGCGTACTTTTGAATCTGTCGGATTCTTCTCTTCGAAGTCTCCATCTTTATGCGAGATCTTCGAATTTCTTCAATGCCAGAAGTTAATTTTGGCTATGACGCGTTCTAGTTTCACATTTCAGTTGAATTCTACGTTCCCTCTGTTCTAATTTTCCTAAGGTATACTAGATAAAGCTGTGAATTTGGTGATAATGTCTTCGATTCGGTTTGATGCTACCAAGCAGTACTACACCACGAGCAGTCTCGTGGTTGGGTATGCGTTGTCTTCGAGCTTGCTGGCCATCATAAATAAGTATGCCATCACGATGTTCAATTACCCTGGCCTTTTGACTGCATTGCAGTATCTCACTTCAGCTCTGGGAGTATGGGTTTTAGGAAAGCTGGGATTTTTACACCATGATCCTTTCACCGTTGAGACTGCCAAGAAATTCTTGCCTGCTGCTCTGGTTTTTTACCTGGCAATCTTCACCAATACGAATCTTCTTCGTCACGCCAACGTTGACACATTCATAGTGTTTAGATCCTTGACTCCACTTCTGGTTGCTATCGCTGACACTGCTTTTAGGAAGCAGCCATGCCCTTCAAAACTCACGTTTTTGTCTCTGGTCATCATTCTAGGTGGAGCTGTCGGCTATGTTGCCACTGATTCTGGCTTTACTTTGACTGCATATTCGTGGGCATTTGCTTATTTGGTGACAATTACTACTGAAATGGTTTACATCAAACATATGGTCATGAATCTTGGTTTGAACACATGGGGATTTGTGCTGTACAATAATTTGTTGTCTCTAATGATGGCTCCAATATTTTGGTTTCTAACGGGAGAGAATGTTGAAGTGTTTGCTGCTTTGAGATCAAACTCGGGGAATTTGTTCGAGCCTGTTGCATTTTCTGCTGTATCATTGTCGTGTGTGTTTGGCCTGCTTATCAGTTTCTTTGGGTTTGCAGCTAGGAAAGCTATTTCTGCAACAGCATTTACTGTGACTGGTGTAGTTAATAAGTTTCTCACAGTAGCTATCAATGTGTTGATTTGGGATAAGCATGCTAGTCCGTTTGGTTTGGTTTGTCTACTTTGCACCATTGCTGGGGGAGTTCTTTATCAACAGTCTGTTACTAAATCTGGTAATGCTCCACCTGTGTCTAAGCAATCAGACATTGAAAAGAATGATTATGATCATGACTCGGCAGATGAGAGTCAAGGAAAAGGCATCTCGGGTAAACTTGCTTCTGTATGAGAATTTGTACTATTTTTAGCCAATTACTATTTGTTTGAGCAATATAATTGCAGTATTATCTTCTACGCAATGAGAGACCATTTTCTGTAGGATATGAAATTTAATTGGAAGGCAATGTTGCTTGCTTCATTCTTGATGAAGTTTTGTTGTTATTATACAGTGCATATGCTCTCTAATTTGCATAATCTGAAAATTTAATCTTGACCTCCCATTGTTTGGGTTGGTAGGGGCGCTGTCATATCCTTATGAGGTTTATTTGAAGGTTATTATCAGATTCAAAATTGGATTGCAAAGTCCAGTAGCGGTCTAGTTAGTTCCACCAAGGTCACCAATTTCCAGAAACTGTGTGATCTTTAGAAAATCATCCTTGTCTCTGGAAATGATTTTCCATTTTCATATTGTTTTCTAGTTAACTTTGCCGAAATTTGACCATTTGTCCAGATTATTTCTGGCCTTCAAGTCTCATAAATTTGTTCATGATCTTTGTATTTTGTGGCTTTTCTCATCCATCCAACAATAATTTGCCTTTTGACATAGTAAATCAAAACTAGTTTGTTTGATGATGTAACGTTAGCTTTAGTTTCCATTGTACTATTTTGTGTCTTGCGAGTTGCTACTATGTGAGATTGCAAGCTTGAGGTTAAGCTTAAGCAGTAGCAATAGAACAATACAGTTCACTGCGGCAGAGAAACTGAAGTAGCTGCTGAAGAGAAGCAGGTGATCTCTTCTTTCGTTTTATCTCGAACAAAACAGAAAATAAGTGTAACCTTAGCCCCATTCCACAAGCCTAGTTGATAGGGAGTCCATCAGATATAGGGTGAGACAGAATATAAACCCATTTTTTTAGGACTATTCCAACTGAATTGAAGGCGACCATAGTATTGAGTGTCCGACTGTCATTTTGAAATCATACCGACACATCATGTGTAAACTTTTGTGGTCTTTGCATATAGCTGGTAGCCGATGTCAATAACCTGGTGTTTACAATGCTACTGACTTACCAATAAAGTTACTATCTGAAGCACTTCTTTTGTTATTATTTGAATATGGAGAAATTCTTAGGTATTCATAGAATAAAATAAGAAAAATTCTTTGAATATGTTATCTTTGACGGGTTACTTGTAAGTTGAGATGAAATTTTCCTACCAGTTTCCAAGGTCATCTATAACAGAAGACTTGGCGGGTGCTTTGAAATCAGGATCCTTTTCCTTTCTTTTTTTTTTTAGAGGATAAATCCTCAGGGACTTTGAGAATCCTAATGTTATGTCTAGAAATTATGAAGGGAGAAAGAAAGACTCGGATAGAAGAGAATATAGAGGAAGGAGAAAGAAGGAAAGGTTATTTCATTATCTTCTTTGTCTGGAAGTTTTGATTAAGGAGTGGAAGAGGATAGAAATTTATGATTAATTTTTCAAAGTCCTCCAACATATTACAATATCACTTTTTTGTGTTTCTCCAATTTGAGGGATTTTGAAAGAAATTTTGAATATCCAACTAATGGGAAGAAGTCATATCTTAATCATCTATCCCCCTCTCATTGCCCTCCATTATCTCTTGTAGTTTTTCTCTCCCTTTTTTTTTTCCTACTCTTAAACATGTAATAAGATAAATGGAAGGCAAGAAAAAGGAAGATAATGAATAGTTAAAAGATGATTTTATTTCCTCTGTTGGTATGTTTAAAAAAAGCTTCAAAACTCTTTTAAATTGGAAAAATGCAAAAAATATGTATTAGAGGGTGATGAAAAACTTTGGAAAATTAATCATAAATATTCATTCTGTTTCCCTTTTTAGTAAAATGATATAACCTCCACTTTCTAGTAATTGACTCCGGAGTGAGCTTGTTGGAGTAAACACGGTTTCAAAAAAAATGTCTCATAAAAAGTGGCATTCCTAGCTGAAATGCTTCTTAAATTAGTGTTATCCTTTATTTATGGAGCACGTTAAGGTGTGAACCGAGCCAAATGCATTTTTATCTAAGCTGTTTTTTCTTAAGCACTGATGCATGGCTAAATCATCCTTTAGTCTTCTCCGAGAGTAAACTTATCATTAGAAATTATTTCCACGATGGAATTCTACCATTCATACTTAACAACATGTCTGTTGTATACATACATTTTTGCTCTGCCTCTCCCCAAATAACCTGAACCTGAACTATTATTATTATTCGATCGTCTTTCTGATCTTCCTAAGCAGAAACACTTCCTTCTTGTTACAACTAGAAGGCTTTAAGATCTTAGATACTCTTTGCTTCCTGCATATTCTCCATTGGAGTGAAATGAATTTCAGTCAAAGTAACGTCCCTATATAGATCTTTACTTCTGGTTTATTTCATTCTGATGCGAGCTACTTTTGCTGCTGTTGTTTACGACTTTGAACTACAGTTCAAAGATAAAAACGTGACATACAGTTCCTTCTTAGCTATCAATAACGCATTGAAATTGCTAGGACTCTTAAGCAGCTCACTTAAAATGGGCCCATAGTGACAACTGAGGTCTGCCTTTGTAAGAAATCTATCATCAATGAATCACTGTTTACATTTTCGATGACTTATGTGTATCTGTTCTTGAAACTCTCACTGACCAATCAAATATACTCCCCTCTTCTTTAGGGAGGAAGAAGTTGCCGCGCTTCCATCACTAATCAACCAGCAAAAATGCCACTAGCAATTGCCATCAGCTCATTCAACAGCTATTCATATTACAGTGCATCTTGCCCCTTTCTTTGTTAGATTTTTCATACACCAAATTTCTGTGTTTCTTCTTCATTTTTCTTTTCAGTTATTGATTTGTTTTATATATTTTTTTTCTTATTTCTGTCCTTTCAAGAATTGTATCGAAGAGTATTAAGTACATATCATATATTATATGGAGTTAATTAGAAGCTAATAATATTTAAATACGGTTATACATATTAATTTATCGTTAATTTCTGGAACATTCCGCCGCTGGTTCCGGATTCCGATCACTTCCTACTTGATTCAAACTGTGTTCAGGAAGCTACTGCACTTGTATGGTGATGAGTACATGATGATTGAGAAATTGGATGGTGGTAATCATGGCACTAGAAATCAAAGGTTGCTAAGGGGTATTAAGATGGAATAATGCTATCCCTATTTCTCATTCACACTTTTTTATATTGTATTCAATTCGCATTTTATGCTTTCTTGTAATAGGAAGAGTTGTGAATTAAACGCAAGAATAATGACCCAAGAGAAATGCTATTTTGTGTACAACAATAAAATCTATTGTTGACACTTCTGAAAAAGAATAGTTGTGGTGTTTGACACTCTTGCCAATCTAATATCTACATTCAATGAAGAAAAGCCTCTTTCTATTTCTTATACTTCTTTTTAGGATTTTAAACACTTGATGTTTAGAGAGCTGATTTACACTAAATGCAAGGTAGACTCTACAACACTAGCACCCAGTGATTATGATGATTTGGTATTGCTCAAAATTATAGCATACTTACAGGTGTAATTCCGTGCCAAGCGCGAGATCCAAACCAAAAGAAAAAAAAAGGAGATTCTATAATTTATTTATATTATAAAATAAATTATTTGAATTTCAATATGCCATAATATTTTTATTCTTTCAGTACGTTTTATATAAATTATACTCTTTGTCTTCTAAAATTTAATTATTGGTTCCTTAATTGATGTTTTAAAATTATCATTTTGAAATTCTTTTTTATAGATTCCAATTCACATAAATTTTTTTATTTAAATTGATTGTGTGCACATAAAATTTTACAGAAAAGAGAAAATACTTTTATTCAATTGATCGACAGGAATTATAATTAATTGATTGTTTATTTACACTTTTACTTGTTTACTCTTTCTCTCTCTATCATAATATTCTAAATTTACTTAATATTTTTTTATTTAACTTAATAATTTAATTTTCATAAAATTTCACATAAAAGAGACAATACCTTTACTCAATTGATTGACCTTGATTGTTATAATAAATTAAAATTATGATTTTTTGTTCATTTTTAGAGAGATTTTTTATGAAATTTGATTGGACATTTTAATTTACTTTTCTCTTAGTGATATTACTAATTGATTTAATACATTAATTACTAATTTATTAGTTAATATCCATACATATATGTCTAATTTTGATAAATAAAATAATATTAAATATGATTTATATGATTGTGAAATATTTTGAGAATTGTTTGAAATAACATTTAGATAATAAAACTCATAATTATCAAAGAAAATCGATTACTTTAAGTTTCCTCTGTTTTAAATATCAATAATTGAATTGTTTTGATACATATTACGTTAACTTTTTTATTTCAAATGTCAATCACTTTCTAAATTAAAAATTAATGTAATATTATTAATTTGAAATACTATTTTAATTTATAATTAATCTATTTTCTATTATTTTTACTTATATTCTATATTGCAAAAAAAAAAAAAACTGTTAAATTTAAATGTTGAATTGAAATTATATATCATACAGAAGTATAAATTTGTAATTTTTATTCAGTTTTTGTTTAATTGGTTCAATGATTAGGACCTTATATAAAAATCTCCGATTAAGATTTTATATAAATATTTTCGAACTTAGGTATTTGTTAAATATTTGATATCTTACTTTCTTTTAGTAAATATATTTTTTATTTATAAATCAAAACACTTTTATAAAATTGAATAAAATTCAAAGAGTAAATATTCTCACATTGTTAATATTTGAAAAAGAAAATCATACTTAATTCTAGTTATGAATAAAAACTATTTTTGATATGAAAGAAGAGTAGAAGACTTCTCCAAGGAAGTCATTCATTATTAATTTTAGAATCATTTTTTCCTTTCTTACTTAATATAAAGCTAGAAGCAATTCCTACCACAATCTATATAAAAAGCAAAACTCTTACAAAAATTAATATACAAAATTCAAATACAAAATTTTTTATGGAGAGATATGTTGAAAAGAGTATAGATTTGTTCGATCTTACGTGTTGATGTCGCAGGTAGTTTTTATTTCCAATTACATAGTCTATACTTTTTCATAATTTTTTATTTCTTAACTACATAATTGAGGAACAAATATAATGTGTGTGTTTTTATTTATAGGTATTTTTTGGAAAGTACGGTTTGAGCCGGCCAAGGTCCAGTTAGAGGCATAGCTAACCAGGTGGATGCTCAAATTGGGAATCAAGATCGCTCAGCGAGGGTGCCAAGCCATTGGGCGCGAGCTGAAGACATCGAACGATGTCACAGCAGGGAGTGTAGCTCGTTGAGAAGGCCTTCAACCCATCAGTGAAGAGACTACCACCCCAATCGCCCTCGAGGAGAACGACCGAGCGAGAACAGCGAGGTCAACCAAAGCCTCCGGGTCGTCCACCAGCACAATGCCGGGGTCGCGAGGTTAGCAAGCTAGACGCATATACAAGATCCAGTCAACAATCAAGGGCACACATTTTCAACTAATAACTCAGCCTCCAAACTGACACATCAACCCCCCAGCAGTCCGATAATGATTTGCCCAACATTAATTACCTGACACCAAGCATTAAATGCCCGGTGCGACAAAAATAATCATTCTGCTACTTGTAAAATTATACTTGTAACCCTATCCCCTTCTATAAATAGGAAGGGACGATCATTGTAAAGTAGGGAGGAACTTGCATGCAAAAACTCTGTGGAATACAGAGAAAGCATTGTACACAATGAGAGAGCATTGCCATTGTAACCAAACTAAGAAAAATAACAGTTAGTAGATAATCAAAACCAGCGTGGACGTAGGGACCAACTTGGCTTTAGTCTTACCATGATAAAACTCTTAGTGTGTGTTGTTTTTCTTCTCTTTCAGTATCTTTCTTTTCAGCTTTCTTCCATATTCAACTTGCAGTTTGGGGTGTTATTGGACACAAACCTATTGACCAGATTTTGGTATCAACATTTTGGTGCTAGAAGGACGGCCCCCACTGCACATTCTTCATCTTCTATTCCTGATAAGCTGTTTTAAGCATAATGGTAAGAGAAAAAGTTACCAGGAGTACAGAAATCACTACTGGCCAACCCAAAGGTGAGATGTAGCAATAGCCGAGCATGGCTGCCCCTATGGCAGGTGCCAATGCTGGCAAAGTCTCCTTCATTCCACATCAACTTGTAGCTCCCGAAACTAATAATGCTCAAACTTGACAATAGCGCCAAGAAGCCCTTGACTGGCATCAAGAAGCACTCGAAAACACCATGAAGGAGTTGGTGTTAGTCTGGATGGGTGCCTTAGACCAATTTGATTGAGTTTTATTGCATCCTGGACTATACATTCTGTGTATTTGGATATAAAGGTTGTACATTCATCTTATATT
>JANHAO010022097.1:0-12316 GCA_026873985.1 Saraca asoca
ATATTCCCACGGAATATTACAATGGATACAAATCCGTGGGAATATTCCAATGGATTTTCCCACGGACATGATTGTCCGTTGGAGTTTTCCAATGGAATTTTTAGTCCGTTGTAGTTTCCATGGCATTATTCCAACGGATATATTCCGTGGGAAAATCCGTTGGAATCTTTCCATGGATTTGTATCCGTTGGAATATTCTGTTAGAAAATCGGGATTTTCTTGTAGTGACAAGATTAAATCATGAAATATTTGAATCTCTATAGATCTATGTTACTTAGGGCTTTACTACATGTTGCCTTGTTATTATTTAAATACAATTAATCAACATTTGGCTTCCACAGTTCATTGTGCTGGGAAAGAACAGGATTCCACCAAACAAAAAGAAATATAAGAACAAAAAAAGAGATTTTTTATAGCATTTTAAACCAATATCTTCAAAAATCCCTTCCCCACATTGATTCATTCCCTGTAAATGGAACCCCAATATAAACTACTTATTCAAAAGTAAAAAAAATGAAAGTTATTAGATTATATTTAAATAATATTGTCACATCTCAAAATTTGGAGATGTGATTGAGACGAATCATTCCATGGTGATTCAAGAACTTATGAACAATTTTTTTAGTAAAATTCTTTTATAATTTGAAAACATAAAAATAAATGTGAAAAATATGCTTTTGGGTTCCTTTTGTTTAAAACATGTGATATGCATGATTTTTCTAAATATCATTTTGGATAATTGATTTCTAGTGTCCTTTGAAATAATAGAATACTTTTATGAAATCTAAACCCATAATTGAGGATCCATTGTCTAGTCAAATAGATACTAACCATTAAAGTAAATTAAGGAGACAACCTAAATAAATGGGTGAGTACAACTTGAGTATAGATGTGCTTGATTTCAAATGCATGGCATCCTTGAAGTATCTTCTAATTGAGATAGCTTCAATAAATTTATTAACTTGAAAATATTAATAAATGGGTGAGTTCAACTCGAGTACTCAGTAAGTAGAAAAACAAACTCAACTTTAGATTGAAAAATCCTTTTGAGTATATTATAAATATTAGCAAATATATGCATTTAGTATGTAAGAAAAGTGAGTATATATAATATATTTTCAAAAATATATTTACAACCATATCTCCAATACTTGTATGATTGATTCTTTGTGCTTACTATCCATTCTTAACCTTACTAATTTTGTTATCATATCATAGACATAACTAAAAACTTAAAACTTATTTTACAAAGTCATATCTAATGATTATGTAAATTTGCATTCCATTTTATACTAACAATGGTGATTATTGGAAGAACAATATCTACTTAACTTTAACTTATCATTTAACTTGTTCCTTAGAGCTATACATGACTGTGCCTAATTGCACTATATCCCATGACCTTTTATTGCATGGGTAATCATCTGTGCCATAACCTCATATCATATGGAAGACTGTTTGTCTCATAAACCCTTATTGTATGGAAAACTATCTATCCCATAACCCCTTGTTGTATGGAAAACTATCTATCCTATAACTCTTTATCATATGGGAGACCGTATGTGTATCTATTAGTGTATGTAAATGCTTCAATCATCTCATGTCAGTTCGCAAACACATACATTTCTTTAATATATTTTTCCTTTCTATTGTATACTGAGTTCCTTTACTACCGTTGTCTATTAGATAACTAAACATTTGTGTACCACTAACTTATCTTATCTTTCTTAATATATTCTATATGCTTATGGAATGAGACTATTTGTAATTATGGAATTCTTAAAAAGAAACCTTTTATTCCTTGAAATTTAATTGTAATTTCTATGTAAGAAAATGTTTAAGTAGATAAACTAATAAAATGATGCAAATAGATAAATAATTAAATAAAATTATAAATTCATAATTTTTCAAAAAAGAAATATTCATGTAAAATAATTTCCATAGAAAATATTTATAAATAACTTTTCTAATAAATAAAATTTGGAGAACATGAGAAACATAAACTTGAAAATGAAAAATTGTCTTTTGATAACGTTTCTTGAAAAGCTATAAATCTTGAATATTCATGCTTATATACATATGCAAAGCTGGGATTTTTAAATTAATCCACAACTTATATCCACTACTAATTTCCCATACCATGTTCCAAATCATAAATTTATTCAATTAAACAATTACATAGTCACGTAGGAAAACAATTCCGAAGTTCTATCTTATCTTTATGGTTCCCATGTAATTTTTAATATATACTTGAATTCATTAAACTTATATCCCAGGTCTATCCTAGTCTAATCCATCATTCTTGATCTCTGCAAGTCTAATAACAATTCATCATTATTGACTACATTGAATTTAGTCCTAAATATAATAAATTAAATTCCTTTGGCCACATCCTAATTCCTAATATGCAAAATACATTTAGGCACTTTTCAAAAATAACATTTGATATGAAAGTGGAGCTCGTAGGGCAGAATCACACTCACCTAATCATATGACATTTCCAAAGCTTTCAATGCAAAAGTTTATCTCTAATACAAATATGGCATTTGATCTAAGGTCCAAGTGCGTGATAGTGAATATCCTAATCTTAACAATTTAACCTATTCATTTTACAATAAAATATGCAAATGTGATAAAAGGGATTCAAAAACACATTTGATTTAATTATTTTACTTTGGAATCAAGTTTTTGGATCAAAAACTACATTGGGATTCTTTCTTGATAGGGTTTCAACTTTGAACAATATCTAAATGCACCAAGATTCTGAAATCTTAAGTTTCATGCATCGAATTTTGTTTGACCAGACACCAACTAGTTGAATGGCTGGTCCACATGCATGCGATACATTTCTCACGAAACCTATCAATATCTTGGAAGACTTCATAATGAAAACCATACATGCCATATTTAAAAATTACACCAACAGTACATACCATTTCTAAATTAAAGTAATCAATATTACTTTGCATCCTTTATTAAAAAAAAAAAAACAAGGGCAACTTACTTTCTAAACAGTTAATAACATTCTATTTTGACATGCACGTGAAACCAAGAACAATAAATGTATACAATCTAACAATGTGAGTGGTATAAAAATCACAGCATAAACTAATCTTCAAGAGAGTAATACTAGTCTGAATGCCTTTGGATATCTGGATCATCCCCCAAGGTTTGTGTTTTGCGTCATAGAAATTGCGACAGGATGTATCGATACAATTTTTTCAGCATATAGGAATCATAATCCTTATTTTATGTTCTGTTGGTCAGGGTAGGGTAGGGGATCGACTTGTGGGTGGAAATGGATCACTGAATCATTTGACACTACATTGTTGGGAGTAATAAATATGTGCCATTGAACTCAAGCCTACGATGGTCTAATTGTATAAGCAAAAACTAGAGATTAATGATGGAGTGGTTTTTTTCTCATGGAGGTTATCATAGTTAAGCAAACATCTTACCTCCACCACCACCCCCACTTGTTTATTCACAAAATCCATCCACAGGTGACACATCCCTCATTCTTACATAAATATAGCTCAATGTAGTCTGCACCCAAATCTCATCCATCCTGTCCCGATGATATCGATGACTCATCAAATGCAAACTAGCAAACAACACCTAGCACCAAATTTCCAACCACAAAATCTTCTTACATAGTTCCTTCAAGTTGTTCGACCGACCTAACAACAGTTGAATGATCCCTACCGCAACCAACAGATAAAAAATAACCATGCTCACGAATCATATGATCCATTACACCTAACAATTGACCTCATCCAAAGCCAAACATAGAGCTCCTACCAACCATTCTCTTGTGAAGAAGATGGCCATCCATTTACATAGGCAATAGTGGCCACTCCACTGCCCTCCCATTTCAACCTGCTGACCTATATTGAGCCTTATGATGGAACAACCAACCCACCAGAACACTTGGAAGCATTCCTGATTTCCATGTTATCCAGAACCTTAGATGTTATTACCTATCGTGCCTTTTCTACAACACTAGAGAAGGCTAGCTTGCGCTAGTTCACAACATTGTCTTGCCAATCGATGGGTGGGTTCAGATAACTGGCTAAGGCATCCTTCACTCATTTTTCAACCAACAAGCACAAAAGAAAACATCATCCATCTTGGTTAAATTTTAGTAAGGGTGGCATGAGGCTTTGAAGGAATATCTCACTCACTTTAATATCCTAGCTTTGGAAATCAAGGACCTCAATGAAGGTGTGGCAGTGCATCAAATCAGCTTGGGTTTGCAATTAGGCCACTTCTCGTTATCCCTAGTAAAACACCCGACATTATTCTTATCTGAACTATTAGCACATTTAGAGAAGTATATAAATGTCAAAGAGATGGAGCTCACTAAAAGACAAGTTTAGTGAAGTCAGCCCAAAAGTTTGCAATTGAGATAGAAAGGATGCAACCACGATCGAATGCCATTGCTCAGATGGTAAAATAATTACGAACTATTGAACAAATTGATTAGCCACATCATCCAAGATGTTCAAGCAGTAGAATTAATGAAATTTCCACCCAATAAAAGGAAAAAGTTCCCTACAACAGATAAGTCCAAATATTGCAAGTTCCATAGGGATTATGATCATCAAACCGATGAGTGTGTCACACTAAGGATAAGATTAAGTCATTAATTCGAAGAGGACACCTCTCCAAATATAAGAAATTTCTGGGCAGTCAAAATGGTTAAGAAAGAGAAAATGGAAGGGCAAGAAAGTGCTTGCTGGGAATTGATCGAACGAATGGATAACAAATAGAAAAAGGAGCTTCCAATTTTGAGGATAGTTGAAATGATTGCTAGTGGTTTTACCAGGGAGGAACCTTTAAGAATGCTAGAAAATGGCACTTTTAATTCATCATGGCCATTGAAGAAAAGAAGAGGAAATAACAATATGAACCCATCTATTTCATGTGCAAAGACTTGGTGACATTGATTAAGACTATGATGACCCCTAGGTGATCTTGGCACTAATTCATAATTTCCTAGTCAAATTGTCCTTGTCCATCAGAAGAGTTCTGTGAATATTTTATATTTGCATATTATTAACACCCTTAATATTCCAAAGAGCATGTATAATCCTTATAAGAGTATTCTGATTATTTTTACAAGAGGACAGGTATAAGTCACAGGAATAGTCACTTTGAAAGTGGCACTAGGCATTATACCTCTAACAAAGTACCTTGATATGCATTTTTTAGTGGTGGTCATGCCCAATAGTGCCTACAATGCCATCCTTGATTGATCTTCCCTAAACTAGGTGGGGCCCATCATTTTCACCTCTCACCTATTAATGAAATTTCCACTATAAGAGAGATAGGTGAAGTCTGTGCTAGTCAACAAGTGGCCCACAAGTGTTATATTGCTAGCCTGACTAAGAATAAAGAAAGTACAAGTAGGACAAAGCAGGTAGTCATCAATTTGCCTAGCAGCAAATGTCAAATGATAAACCCAACATCATTAAATGTTTGACAAGATAACATTGCATTCATTAGAACTTGAGTTAGATATGGAAAAAGTGCATATTTTTGGAAAAAATGATGAAAGGACAATAAGCATAGGTGTAGATCGTTTGATAGATGACAAGACATGACTAATTAGGTTCCTCAAAGAGTACATCAAAATCTTTGCTTGGATATCTACAGTTACACTAGGGATCGATCAAAACATCACATGGTTATTGATCCTAACATCAAACCTATTCAATAAAAAAGAAACCATGGTATCGAGTAATAGGAAGTTATAAGAGAATAGGTTTAGAAGTTACTAAGACCTAGTTTCATCCGTGAAGTCTTACACATAATGTAGCTAGCAAACGTGGTCCTCATCATAAAGGTTGAGGGTGGATGGAATGTGCATTTACTCCTTGGACCTTAACAAGGCATTCTAAAAGACTCATATCCACTACCAATATTGATCAGCTACTTGATAATGCCTTTGGGTGTGAAGTTTTGAGCTTCAAGGATGCATTTTCTAGGTATAATTAGTTGAGGAAACACCTGGATGACAAAGATAAGATAACATTCATAACCAACCAAAAGGTATACTAATAAAAGATAATGCCATTCGACCTTAAGAATACAAGAGCAACTTACTAGAGAATGATAAGTAAAGTCTTTATTGAACAAATAGGTGTTAGGAAACACTAGATCTAAGCATCAAGTAGGCCAGTCAAAAGTATCAAATATATGTAGTGGAATTTTAAAAATTTTCCCAAACTCAAATTATGTTGTTTATAATTAATTCACAAAACAAGATAAAATTCAAATAAACTTTGAAGTAGTAATTTAAATTGTACCTTTTCGAGAGTTGTTCTTAGAATCCTCGGTCTCCAAATTTGAGTTTGATCTCTAGGTAATTATAATCAACTCCTTCAGATTGTCTTCAAGCAACCCCTTAGTAACCACACAAACCAATTTGATTCAAAGCCTCCACCAAGTTCACATAACATGTGAAGTAGGAAAATCAACCATTAAACTCAAGAGGTGCTAGCTTTTCAAGAAATCAAAATTCACTAAGGAAGGGTTGGTATTTGAATGCAAAGAAAAGATGAGAAATAAGATCACACAAAGATAGTTGGGTACATAACACATGTGCTAGGGTTGAATTAATCTGTAGAAAGCTTGGCATCTTTCCTCTTCAAATAGAAGAGGTTGAAGTACAAGTAAAAGTGTGGAGCATACACGAGTGGTGCACAAGCTAAGGTTTCCCCTTGCTTGTGTCATTTAGTCATATAATGGATGGGCTAAATAGCTAATGTAGCTCTTTTGGCCCTAGGAATCCACACTCTTTAACCTTACGCTCCATCTTTTGTATTTAACAAGACCAAATACTTTTCTTTGAGTCTAAACTCATAAACTCTCCCATGTAATCATTTTCTAATTGTTTTGATAAATTAAAGCAATGTTGTAAGTGATAGAACCATTCTTCTATTCATGATCTCCTCCAAAAATAATATAAATATTCTACAACATTTAAATATCAACAGTGGAAATTTATTATTTAATAATTGTAATCACTATTAGAATTATTAAATCATTGATTAATTAAAACTTCTAATCATTAAAACACTTAATTACTTATTTCAAATTTTTAAGATGTTCACTTAATTCAACTCTTGAATTTACAATAGTTTCCATTCTAAATTTTCCTTTGATTTTGGATAAAAAAGATTCTATTGTGTATGACTCATTAGGTTTCCATGCGTGTTGGCAATAAATTTATTTACAATCTTCTATAAGTTCAACTGAATTAAAACTCCTTTTAATTGAAATATAATTTCTCTAAATTGTTCAAACAAATTCATAGATCATGACTAGCTTCTAGCAGAGCATCATGATCACCCAAATTCTAGGAATAGATTTATGGAAATCAAAATCTTTTGAGATAAGGTGTTAGTGGTAATTCAATCCCTTCATCTCTTGATATTCAAATTGAACTTAGGGTATGGTTCAAGTTTCAAACCTAAGATGAACATCCAATTTTAGGTATATGTTTGACTATATACTATCTCACAATCATTTATACATAAAACTCTTTTATGTATCATTAAATGATTATATATAAAACTCCTTTTATGTATTATCAATACATAGGCCTATGATTTTGATCATAGCACAAGTATTAAAATAGCTTTTGAATATCACTCCTTGTTACCAAAGAGGATGAATTCCACATTGACCAATCACTATCTTTATGTACTTTGTGGTGCACCTAAAATTATTTGTATCTATTCTTTAAGAGTGCAAGCCTAAATAAAATCAAAGTACACGATTCTATATATAAGATACTGTGTTGATCTCATGTCTAATGATCACTTAGATCACTTTTTACATGAAAAGTCAATTGACAAATAGTAACATTCTATATGGTTTCTTATGGTGGATCATTCCAGTCATATATTTCATAACATATACCTATATGTTTGTCTAGATATCAATATATCAAATAATGTATGAGATCACTGAATTCTTCCAGAGGAATGTGACATAACATATGTTAGTTAACTCATTAAAAATTGATATTATATTTTCTTAATTATTCAATATTTAGGGATATTTGCAAATATAACCATATATATAATTATCTCATATTTATAGTCCCAATTGTAATTCATTTATGCATAATTATATTTCAAAGACTTTATCCAATATAGTATACATATATCAAACATAATAAAGAGACAAAAACATCATGTTTTATTAAATATGTTAAGATATGTAGTATTCATACCATTACAACTGATTATCTCTAAGGCATTTTACACCAACAATAGGGCAAAACATGGAAGTGTGCATTGATGACATGATAATTAAGTTGAAAAGTACGAACTAACACTAGGCAAACTTAGAAGAGATGTTCAACATCTTAAAGAAAAACCAAATGAGAATAAACCCCAAGGAATACACATTTGGAGTAAGAGTAGGGAAATTTTTGGACTTTATACTCACTAAGTGAAGAATAGAAAGAAACCCATCTAAATGTTAGGTGATCATTAGCATGAAAAGCCCATTAACCATCAAAGAAATCCAAACAGTGAACAATAAAATCATCTTCTAGACATACTTCATGTCCAAGTTAGCCAATAAGCTTGTTCTCTTCTTTAATTACTTAAAAATGCTAGAAAATTTGCATAAACTAAAGAATCTGAGAAAGCTTTCAAAGAATTGAAAGAGTGTTTAGCCAAACCACCCATACTTTCTCAATAAAAGCCTGGTGAAAAATTGTATTTGTACTTAGCAGTAACTAAGGGAGCAATAAGCACATTGCTCATCTGAGAGACTGAAGGAGAACAAACGCTAATATAATTCACAAGTTGAACATTGCATGGGACATAGATGAGGTTTTAAAAGATAGAAAAATTGGCTTTCACTTTACTCACTGCATCTAATAAATTGAAGCCTTATTTCCAGAACTATTAGATAGTCATTCAAATGGATGCTCCCATTAGACAAGTGCTTCACAAGCCTAATCTTATTGGTTAACTTGTTGCATAGGTAGTTGAACACTTTAAATATGGACTCATCTATGAAGCACAAAAACCAATTAAAGCATAAGTTTTAGTAGACTTTATAATGGAGATGACTAGGGTAGAGAAAGATGTGTTGAATGACCAAATTTGGGTGTTGCATGTTGACAGACCATCGAATGACAATGGAAATGAAGCAAGCATAATCCTTAAAGGACTTAGTCACTTGGTGTTAGAATACTCACTAAAATTTGATTTCAAAGTAACTAACAATAGAGGAAAGTATGAAGCCTTGATAATAGGTCTACAATTAGCAAAAGAGGTTAGTGCTTGATCATTGAAAGTTATGAGTAATTCCTAATTAGTGATCGCACAAGTGAAAGGGGAGTATGAGATTAAGAAGCCAATTATGATTAAATATGCCTAAATGGGAAAAAAAATCTCTACTTGAAGAATTTAAGTACAAATTGACAAAGATCCCTAAAGTAGCTGTTAATAATCAAACTAAAATATAAGAAACATTCTGGGCCATTTGTACAAAAGAAATTATATGCATAAAATAGGATCAATCTTGGATGACACCAAATGTATCTTTTTTAAAGAATGACCATCTGCCAGAAGATAGGAAGGAAGCCAAAAAGGTTGAATAATGGCTAGCAAATTTCTCTTTAGAGAATAGACATTTGTACAAAAGAAGCTTCACCCTTCCATCTTTGATGTGCTTATGACCAATTGAGGCTTATTACGTTCTAAGAGAAATCCATGAAAGGATTGGTGGTAGTCACCTAGCTAGCACAACTTTAACATTGAAAGTCATTCAATCGGGATATTACTAGCCTAGAGTGAAAAAAGAGGCAATCAAGTTAGTGCAAAAATGTGAAAAGTGCCAAAAATTTCCAATAGGGGGTTAACCTTGTAAGACTTTTTCCAATCGCTCTCAGCCATTTGAAGTATGTGGTGGTGGCAGTTGATTACTTAACAAAATGGATCAAAATAGAATCCTTCACAACAACTATAACTTTAAATAATGTGTAGAAATTTGTTTGAAAATCTATCATTCGCAAGTCAAATTTCTTTATAACACTTCGTCATGACAATTCCATTCAACTAACAGTTCCTTGCATGTACAGTCTTCTCTTAGGAATCACATCTGACAATGAGAAATAGTTTGTTGGTGATAGTTTTATAGAGTTTTATCAAAGGTTAGAAATTAAACAAAAATTCACATCTGTTGAACTCCTCTAAACTAATAAACAAACAAAACTAGCAAATAGGATTATTCTAGAAGAACTATAGAAAAGATTGGATTGAGTCAAAGAAAATGGTCAGAAGAATTATTGAATGCCTTCTATAGAATAACCCTGGACTCAGCTATGAAAGAAACCCCATTTATGTTCACATACAGATTTGAAGCCATGCTTCTGGTTGAACTGGGGCAATAATGCAATCGGAGAGAAAATTGTGCACAAGAGGAGAATGAAGAAAGAAAAAGAAAAGAGCTGGACATGCTACTAGAAGTTAGGGATATAGCCCACCTTTGCAGCAAATGATACAAAGGCAAAATAGCCTAAATAGCTAACAAGAAAGTTGAGGAAAAAAAATTTACAAAAGGCATGCTAGTATTCATCAACTGGACAGATTACGAAGGGCATAAGCAAAAGGAAAGTTAGTAGCATCTTAGGAAAGCCCTTTCCAAGTGAATGAAAGTTTGTCAAATGGTGCATCTAGCCCCCAGACAATCAAAGGGAAACCTATTCCCTACAAGATTGGATGACCTGTTGATCAAAAGAATATGTAAGCAAATAATTTGATATGAAATGAAAAAATAATTCTTCACCATCTGAGTTAATGTACTTTACCTTTTAAAAGCCTGAGTAGTCCCTTGACACTTAAAAGTTTGAATAGTCCCTTCAACACTTAAAGCCTAAGTAATCTCTCAGCACTTAAAGCTCGGGTAATCCTTTAGCACTTTAAGCCCTAGGAGCCCATTGGCATTAAAAGACCAAGTAAGATCTTGGCACTTAAAGTTAAGCAATTCCTTAGTATTTAAGCAATAACACCTAAAAAAATCATGACTAAAAGTAAGCAAAGTTAGCTTAGAACCAAATGATCCATTAAAAGTCAAACCAATCAAAATATCCAAAGGTCTCTAATCTAAGCACTCTTATGATGCTGTAAAAACCCATGGTTCCTCAGTGTTCAAATGAGGCACATAAAACCAAAACTAATATAAAATGATTGACCTATTTGAAGGTCAAATAATCTAACATAAAAATGGCAAACTCATGCATATAACCCATTAGAAGCTGAGTGATATAAATGAAGTAGTCAACTTATAGGAGGGTTTAGAAGAATTAATGACAAAAAATAAATTGACTAGCCCATCAAAATCCAAAGTGAGAATAAAAACAAATAAAGGCAAGAATGGATAATACAAAAAACCATGTAAAAATTCAAGGATCACAGAGTGATCAAGATTGCAGGTTTGCTTGGCCAAGATGAGGGGGAAAGAGACCGTGAGTTTCAAATTTTTTTTTCTCCTCTTGGCTGAGCAAACCTCCCATTGGTGTGAGTTCTTAAAACAACCTAGATCAGATCTAGAGTAGAAGAAGAGCTCACTAACCTTTAGTCCAGCTCTTGTATAGAGGAAGACTGTAGATCTTCACACCAGGAAAATCCTCTTCATGGCCTGAAAAGTTTCATCGCCAAGTGCTAGCTTGTTAAGGTGCTTGAAAGGACAAGATGGAGTCAAAGGACCAAACTTTTCAGCCTTCTTCTTCTCCCCTTGGCTTTTGGCTTCACAAGCCAAAGACTTCTCCTTTCTTCTTTCAGTTTCTCAAAACTGAATGAAGATTGCTTCTACCCGTGAGTGTGTGTGTTTGCCATGCAATAAGGCAAAACGGAAAGGGAGAAACGACACTATTTTTGGCTGGCCTTTAGTGAGCCAAAAAGGCACCATTTTGGTCTTTAAAGGAAACAAATTTTTCTTATTCCAAAATAGCCTCAAGGTTTCCAAAACCTTGGATTTTGACCCCAAGCAATTTCACCAAATTGCACTTTAGTCCCTGGACATCAAATGTGTCCAAAATTTAATTATATTATCGGCCACATCATTTCCTATTATGTGTGTGATCCAGTAGGCTCCCGATGTATTGAAAAAAGTGCAGAATGCCCTTCAAACCATTTGAAGCCATATTAATTTCTCCAAATTAATCAATTGGCCTTAGGGCTACAAGTGGACTCTAGCAAACCACTTTAGCTACCCAATTCACAGTAGGAGTCATCACCATGACAAGCCTGTATGTGATTGGTCTTAATGTGTGTCAAACACATTA
>JANHAO010022098.1:0-12303 GCA_026873985.1 Saraca asoca
AGTTTGTTTGAAAATCTTTTGATCAAAAACTCATTTAAAAATGATTATTGCTATCTCAAATTAAATTGTTTTAAAAATCATAATTGGATCAAATTGATTTTGGATTCACTTACAAAAGATCCTACAAAATAAAAAAAAATCTTTGTGCTAATGTAGATCTTTGATCAACTTTGAGTGACTTTGAATCCTGCAAAACAAATAAACATTCAAACTAATGTAGTTAGATTGTGATACAAATCAAAATTGTTTTTTAGCATCAAAACCAAGGAAAATATGTAGCTAGGATAACCTAGGCTAACACAACCATATGTATTTAGTGAAGTGAGGGTTTCTACCCTTCTTTGGGTTGAAACCCCATTTGATCATAAAATATATATAGCATTTACAAGTATGTGTGTGTATGTGTATAATATCAAGCACATGTGAAGTTCATTTATTGCTCTTCTTTGATATATTTTTTTCTAAGTGATCATGTGTAAGTTGTAACCTCATCATATCATAAATCATAGAGTTGTCTTCAAAGGTATTTTGGTGCTTTTAAAGAAGTTGAAATCTTACAATCGAAGTAATCTAATCTAGCCCTATAAAACAAATCCATATAAATTATACTGACAAGGGTGGATTAATGGAATGAACAATGTTTATTGATAAGTCATATGTCGCTAAAGACATCTTAACCTACATTGTGTGCCCCCAAGGATGTATGCTTAAATTTTATGCCATCCTACATTGCACCTAAATCTTGGGTCACTAGCCTATACGACCTAGTTATGTCAAAATCATAAATTTTCATCTCCTAGTGCACACCAAATTTCACTTAACTTGTGTCAATTTGCAAACACAATAAAAACAAATGCATACATATATTTAATACATATAAAAAAATATACCTATTAATTTTATTTAATTATTATGCCTAACTATTTATCTAATTCTTCTTCTAATTTAGCCTAACAAGAAGAAAACATCTTTGGCTAATTTTAGAAAATTAATTTTAATATATAAAATGATGTTAGGAGAATAAAAAATCGCACTCACATTAGTAAGAGAGAACTCTCCTAAGCCTAACCTTGGAACCATTTTCCTTAGTTTTGATTTTGGCCTTTGACTTTTGGAAAAACTATGACAATCAAAGAAGAAATTAAATGCTAAGGAAAAATAGGAACTTAAAAAAAGAATTTGACCATTTTAGGCAAAAAAATCCTTATCTTAGGTTCACACTTTTGAAGAATGCAAACTAAAACCCTTGTAGCTGAGCAAAACTCTTTGGGAGCTACTTACTTACAAATGAGGATTATGAAAAACACTATAAGGACTAGTATCCATACTTGTCATTTAAGGATTCAAATGACCCATGACTTATAATTTCTTTTGTTGTTTTCATTTGTACTTTTTAGGATATCATGCCTTGTTCGGAGTTACTTATGCTTAATAACATCTTATGCCAAGTTCTATTTATGCTTAGTGGCATCTTGTGCCAGGATGTGAGCAACTTATGTTTAATGCCATCTTGTGCTAAGATGTGATCAACTGATGCTTGGTGGCATCTTGAGTCAAGATGTGAGCAACTTATGCTTAGTGGCATCTTGTCCAATATGTTTGCAACTTATTCTCGATGGCATCTTGTGCTAAGAAGATTATTTGACCATATATGGAAGAAAAATAAGAGTCCATTTTATTCATCCACTCTAGGGGAATTGTAATGTAATTACAAGATTAATTATGTTTGGAAGAAATTTTCATACATGGAGTTCTCAAACCATAACATGTTAACCATAGCCCTAAAAATGATTATTCTGATGATAGCTTCACAAACTATTCAATCAATTGGACATGATAATCACATAAATGAGTAGTGTTCCAAGATCCGGATAACATTGTTTCTAGATGATAGGCACCATTTCCCAAATTCTTCACAACTCTGTATGGTCCTTCCTATTTTGTAGCTAGTTTTCCACTATTGAGTTCCTTCTGTAGCCCATCAGCTTTCCTAAGGACCAAAGATCTTTCCCAAAACTCTCAAACTTCAAACTTTAGAGTTATGATACTTAGCAACTCTTACCTTATAGGCAACCAACCAATTGGATATGAGCCATATCTTTACTAGAATCTAAAAGTCTAATCCTTCTTTGAGTATGTGATCATTTTCATTACTTTTAAACATCTCCCTTTATTATGAAGGTTCTCTAATTTCTACTGGTACTAAATCCTCGTGGCCATAAGTCAAATGAAAAGGAGTTTCCTTTATTGTAGTTTGTTTGATCATTCTATATGACCATAGAACACTCAAGAGTTCATCAACCTAGACCCTTTTTGATCTTTCTAATCTCTTTTTTACCCCTTCTAAAATGATTCTATTTGCCACCTCAGCTTATCCATTCGATTGTGGGTGTTCCTCAAAGTTGAATTTTTTAACTATTTGAAGGTCTTAATAGAACTTTTGAAAGGTTTCAATGGTAAATTATGCACCATTATCACTAAGCAATACCCTAGGTATGCCAAACCTACAAATAATATTTTTCCACTCAAATTTTTGAGTATTATGAGTAGCAATAGCTGTCAATGGTTCGACTTCTATCCACGTGGTGAAGACAACTATGACTAGACATTTGAATTGCTTAAAGTGGTTGGAAAATGTCCCAAGAAATCAATTCCTACTGCATAAATGACCATAATGAAGAAATTTTATCTTGTTTAGTTGGGAGTTATCAAAGGATAGCAGCAAACTTTTGACACTAATCACAACTTTGACTTTGTTTTGAGCATTTTGCTTAATGATGGGCAAAAATATCCAAATCATAAAGCTTTCTAAGCTAAAGATGCTCTAACAATATGGCTCCCATATATCTCCCTATGTAATTCTCATAAGACATAATTTCCTTCATCAGGATGCAAACATCTTAAAGCTAGCAAAGAAAAGCCTTTTTATGTAACTAACCATTTTCCATGTAAAATTGAGCCATTCATTTCTTTATTTTTTTTGACACTAATGATTTTTCATTAGATGCTTTACCTTATAGATATGAAATGAATGGATCCATCCATGAAGGTGATCATTCAACTGACATAATTTCTTCTTGATTAATGCTTGGTTCCATTAGAGTGTCTTGCAAAAAACTTTGATTATTGCCCCACCATAAGTTGAAAACCTTTTAGTGCCTTTATTACTTTTGTCCCTATCTCTAATGCAAGATTTAGCTAGTTATAAGTGCTTCATATTCATCTTGGTTATAATCATTTAAAAATCAAATTTGAGCATGTATTCAACTATAACTCCATCAACCCCCTTCTAGAATTTTTCCTACCCCACTTCCTTTTCCTATTAGAAGAACTGTTAGTAAATAGTGTCCAAATGAATGGTGCATTATTGGTTGTATTCTCAAGAGAATCTCTAGTCATTTATATGGTAAAGTTTGCTAAGACTTCAGCCTTAAGAGCCTTTCCTGATTCAAATTCTATCTCATGTTTGTTTAACTCCATTGCCCATGTCACCAAATAGTTTGTGAAAAAGCTGCTTAGTTGGATATTTAGTTTGAACAATCACTTGATAGCTTTGAAAATACTATTTCAACTTCTTCAAAGCTATAAGTAATGCATAAGTTAACTTTTTTATTTCTAATATTATAATTCTACACTGTGAAGGACTTTACTAATTAAACAAATTGGCATTTGCAAATCATCTTTCTCCTTGATCAGCACTAAACTGATAACTTCATTTATCATAACAAGATAAGGAGAGAGTTTTTTGCCCCGTATAGGCTTTGATAGCACTGGGGGAGTTGCTAAATAATTCTTTAAGTCTAAAAAGCCTGCTCACAACAATTGCCCCATATAAATTCCTTTGAACTCTTAAAAATTTTATAATAAGGAAGGCATTTGTCCTTTGATCTTGACATGAAATGTGAAAGAGCTACAATCCATCCATTTAACTTTTGCATTTCCTTAATGCTAGTTAAGCTTTTCATATCAAGGATTGGCCTCAATTCCCCCTTTTGAATAACATGAAACCTAAAAGCTTCCCTACAATCAAATTGAAAGCACATTTGCTGAAATTAATTCTCAAATTATTTTGCTTTATCACTCAGAAAATTTCCTCAAAATCGTACAGATGCTTATGGCACTTGGCAAATTTGATAAGTATGCCATCTACATATGCTTCTAGATTTTTCCTGATTTGGTCTTTGAATATGTTGTTCATCATTATTTGGTATGTTGCCCCTGTATTCTTTAACCCAAAAGGCATGATGTTATAGCAATCCACACCTTCATCAATAATGAAAGCTTTCTTCTCTTGATCTTTTAACCACATTAGGATTTGATTATATAAAGAAAAAGTATCACAAATTTTGAAAATTACAAAGTTGAATTCTCCATTAACTAGTTTATCAATATTTGGATAAAGATAATAATCCTTTGGGTATGCTTTGTTTAAATTAGTGAAATCTACACAAATCCTCTAACTACCATTTGCCTTCTTAATCATGGCAACATTTGATAACCAGGTAATATGGGCAATTTCCCATATAAATAAACTTTTAAAAGCTTATTCACTTCCACTTTAATAGCCTCTAATCATTTCAGTCTAAACTTCCTCTTCTTTTGTTGCACTGGTTTGACTAAAGGATTAATAGGCAATTTATGATAAGCAACTTTAGGGTTAATGTTTGGCATATCAATAGCAATCCAAACAAATACTCCAAAATTATACGTAAGGGTCATGATAAGCTCCTTTTTGAAGTCAATCAATGAATTTTCCTCGACCTTAATAGTTAACCATCGTCTGAACTAAATATCCTTATATCTTCCAATTCTTGCTCAGGGTTTTGGATTTCTCTCCACTACATCAATCAGGTCATTAACTCTAGAATGATCATTTTATCTTACTTATCATCTTATTTTTGGTTTTTATTCATCATCTTATCAAACATGACATATACAATTTCTCCAATTTCTTTAGACATTATTTTTTCATCAAAGCCATTTATATAACACTATTGAGCTAATTTTAGATCGGCTCGAAGCTACCCCATGCCACTTTTAGTGGAAAATTTCATCAGCAAATAAGGTATAGAAATAATAGCTTTTATCATATTCAGAAACAATCATCCGAAAATAGCATTATAAGCTATATTTGGTATATAGATAAAAAAATTCCACATTAATGTTAAAGAACCACAAAAACACACCAAGAGAGACTTGCAATATTTCCAAGCCTGATATTATCATCTGTTCTCCTAAAAAATCAGCCAAACTAACATGACAATAAATCTAAGATTAAGGTAAAGATTAACTTATTTTGTTGTATGAAGACAAAACATTAGCTCAACTATTTTGGTTGACCAGAATTCTTTTCAAAACAAAATTGTGAAAGTGGCCATAATTACCATTAAATTGTCATGATTTCACTCAAAATCTAAGAGAAAATCTTATTTGGAAAAAGAAATGACATCGTCGTAGGCATCTTTTTGTCGCTTAGACAGATTTTCTCCTAATTGTTTATTAGGAAGAAAAAATTATATATGTTGATTTAGTCCTTTGTCCTTGGTTTTAGATCAATGAATCATCAAAATATTCTATGATAGAGAAATCTTGCATCCAGTGACTAGTAGCAATGGTTGCAAAATATTTGAATGGTTGAAGAACATGATCACAATCTATCTGAGTAATTTTAAATTGACAATTTAAGTAATGATCTAGTCCATCAAAATGGAAATTAGTCAGAGAAGAAAACATAAGTAATAGATGATCCATAAAAAATGATTGACAAAACACAAGATTGAACTGAATCTAAGCATTAAAGGTCAAATCAAAGTAGAAATTCAAATCAACAAATGAGAAGTAACACAATTACTATGAGGAACAAAATTAACAAAATGAAACCATAAAATATTGTGGAGAATTAAAGCAATGAAATATGCTATTATAGTCATTAATAAAAGCAAAAATAGCAAATTATATAATAGAAAATTGAGCTTAGACATAAATGGTAAATAGGTATAAAAATAGAGTTTATAATCAGATTAATGAGATATCATAGGTAATTAAACCACAAATAGCACCAAATAATGAACACTTTAACTCTAGCTATTAGTATGGTGGCCAGGGATCACCTACAACAAAGCTTGGGTGGTGGAGACCGCCAAGGTCCCTTCGATGCCTATGTTAGAGAATATTCAATATAAGAGTGGAAGTGTTCAATAATAATCAATTGTGTTCATAACTTTCCATTTATACACAACAATAAGGGTAATTCAGTCTTTATTTATCTTATGCCCTTAGTTGGATGAAGCAACCAAGCTTCATCCATTTCCACTCTATTGGGCCATTGGCCTTATATTCATCATCACCTCCCTATAAGAAAATTATAGGATGATGATAGTGGGTAATCCTTAAAAGATATTTTGATACATAAGTTAGTGGGTGCCTCATAAAGTATAGATAAAGAATCAAATTAAGGTTAGAATATACTAATGCATTTACATAAAGGTAAAAATAGGGATATAATGGTTCAGGAGTGGATAAGGTTGTAGTACTAATAGTTGATATAGATGTTGTTGACATAGGTAATATAAAATGTTGTTAACATGGGCTAATATAATATGGTCTGCATGATTTAGGGTCATCATGGTTGAGGTGAATGTCATACTATACTATGCATCAAAAAATGTTAGATTGGTAGTTTAAAATTGGTGTGTGAATGGGGGGATGCTAGGAGCACTTGGATTGTTGCCAATGTGAACAACAAGGTGAGTGAGGACATTATGAGGTACTAATGATCCCTAAAGATGAGCCATAGATGAGCACTTGGGTGGTTGTAGGAAATTGTTAAATTTAGTCATTATCATGAGAAATTATATAGGTTTATTAGTTTGTTAGTATTTTAGTTTCAAGAAGAGGTCTGGTTGGAAGTTAATTCCAAGATTGCCATTAGTCTTATTTTTTAAAGGATGATATCTTAAACATTTTTGTAGCATTTTAATTTAGCAAACTTTTATTCTTCTACATAAGGATTAGTCTATTTGAATAATTCATACATATAGAGCAAGGATCATGATTGTTGATTGGCTAGTTATGTATGCGTATTCTTTGCCAATAAGAGTATAAACTCTTTCTCTTCCCCATCACATGTTGTGGCTTATTGCTCTGGATTGATTTATCAAGAACATGTTTGTCTAATTTAAGAACTTAAGCTTATATCTTGCATAAAAAAAGCCTCATAACTAATAATAATTTTAAAAGAGCACAATTACATGCACCAAATTAGCACCCCAATTTTGTGTGGCAAAACACGTGGCAATACGGTCAAGTTTTGCTTTTCATTTTTATAACTACTATGCCATCACCTTATTAAGTAGTAATTTTTTCAATACACAAACAACATTCATATGGAATAAGAAAATCACTTCCTAGAACACTTGTATAATAAAAATATTGCCTCCTCTTAGTAATTTGATTAGGACTAATGGTGAAATTCCTTAATTCTATGAGAATTTTGTGAATGTCTTTTATTAGCACTTGCAAGATTGTTAGAGCAACTTTAGGAATTGAAATCAGTTTGATCATTCCTTTAGGATTTGAAGCACAAGGTTGTAGTAATTAGGAATGATTAGGTGTTTCTTCATAAGCTCTTGATGCCCTAGAGTAAGTATTGCAGTTTGCCTAATGAATGATTTAATTATAGCTCCCTTCAAAAATTATTCTTCCTTATGTGTTAATTTCACCTTGGCACTCCCAATATTTTCTATCTATCACTTTTCTTTTAACCATCCAACAATTCATAATCAATTTAAGGATTGTCAAGGCCTCTGGTTGAACATTATTGCATAAGATCGGATTTCTAAAGTACCAAATGCAATACAAGGTGACAACAATCAGATAAAGGACTTGTTAATGACAACAACGATTTATTAAGGCTACATTTAGGGATATTCTAAGCCTTTCTTTGACATTTTGAGGATGGCTGTTCTTTGTACTTATGGATATTTTCTATCACACCCCCAAAATTGGGAACGTGATTGGTACAACTACACTACAAAAAATGGCACTATTTAGCTATGATTATGCACTATGTATAGCGGTAGTTTGAATCGCCACAAAGTAAAATAGCAGCAGTTAAGAGAACTACTAGAAAATAGGGCCTCAGGTCGACATTAACGACGGTTACAAGGAACTATTAAAATAATGAGATCTAGCTTATTTTTTAAAAAATTTGTGATTTAATTTTTACAACGGTTAAAATAACCGTCACTATTATTTTTAAAAAATTTGCAATTTAATTTTGTGGCACTTATTTAACTGAAGCTATTATTTTTAAGAAGTTTTTGCTAAAAATTTGTAGCAATAGTGTGAACGCCACTAAATTTTGCTTATATTTTTTTAAAAAAAATTCAAAGCCACTTCTGTTCATTCCATCCATTAATTACACTAATTATCCCTATGAAATAAAAATGCAAACCAATGGTATAATAAAAATGGCATTTATTCAAATGTAACTTGTCTTAATTACATCACAAATTAGAGAAAATAAAATATTCAAATGTATAACCAAAAGCTATAACATTGATCAATTTTTACATTTTAGTCGAAAATTATTTAAAACCAAAAATACAATAGAAACTAAGAAGACTAGCAAGGATCAGTGGCATTTCTGTCTTGATTACTCCTTTTGGAAGATCTCTTTGCATCTATGGGTGAAAATTGATCTTCCAAATTAATATTAGTACCATCTTGAAAAAAAAAAAGAAATTATATGATAAAGCATGTTACTAAAAATTTATAATTAAGGAAATAAATATTAATCTAATCATAGAAAAAACAACACTATTGTAATATTTCTAGTTGCAAAAAGACTATGTGACAATCCATCTTGACAAAAATTTGTATAAAAACATAAGCTTTCACAATAGCATTCCTATTTTCTAATCATGATATGGGGTTTGACATTACAATATTTATTTGTTCAGAGACAACCTAAATACTAAAATCCAATAAAAGAAACCTAAGTCTCCAACACCCCCACAACACATTGTTTGAAAAGGAAAAAGAGAGGAAACTAGAAAGAATTGAATGATTCAGTAGAGAGAAAATCCCAAGTAACTTGAGAAGGGAGACTGTGACGTAGCTTCCAAAAACACTTCTATAATATTTTAGCTTGTTTTTAAACTTAAAAACACTATTGTAATGTTTCTAGTTACAAAAAGACCATATGACAATCTATCTTGGCAAAAATTTGTATAAAAACATAAGCTTTCACTGTAGCATTCTTATTTTCTAATCATGATATGGGGTTTGACATTCCATTATTTAGCATTAATATAGTTACAAATTGGTTTGATGATATAATATTTTAGCTTAGCTTCTTAATGATAATGTGATGATCTTGCTTCATTCAACACCAAGCAAACATTACACTTCTTTTCAACAAGACAGAGCAACTCATCAAGAAGACAACCAAACAAGGAAAACACTGAAATCTCATCTCTTAATTGACATCACAGAAACCATTTCCATATCCAAAATTGTTATTCCTATAACCACATGTTATGGGTAAAAATCAATACTTTGTTAATGGGTTAACAAAAAGCCCAATAAGTGAGTCCAAAGGAAGAAATCCAACTCGTTCGACCCTGGGGTCGCTAAGCAAGGTCACTAGGTCATAGGCCACATGATCAGCATGAGACAAAGCCAAAGCTATAATCTAGCTCACTTAGAGACCAACAATTCCCTCTACACGTGCTTGCTTCGCCTAGAGTGAGCTTGGCCTTGCTGGCCAAAGGACATTAGCAACCCTAGGGTAGAAGATATGGTTTATGAATCACAACACTTGGCTAGAAGCTCACTCAGGTTGAGTGTGAGACAAGCATACGTCAGCTTGCAAACCTGACAGATAGGGGCCTACCTATAGAAAGCAACTTGTAGAAGCCAAATTATAGGGGTTTATGTAATCTTGTATATTTATTATTTGATGTAACAAAAATATAAATCATGTAATTACAATTGTAGCCTCCCCAACCTCTATAAATAAGAGGAGGGAGATCACTATAAAGCATGTTGAATCCGTGTACTGAAACCCTGTAGAAATTTCTCTAAATTAACAAAATACTACCATGGATGTAGGGACCAGTGCTACCCAATTTTAGCCAAACCACATTAAAAATGCTTCTCCATTCTTCTAGTTCTTCCTCTCCATATCCTCATTTCCTTGCTTGCTCAACTGGATTGCAATTTGAGTCCTAAAGAACTCTTCTGGTTGGCTGGGTTTTGGTTAAAATAAAATCAACTATCAACATTTTGGCACCATCTGTGGGGACTTATCTATTCTTTGGTTGATTGTTCTTGTATTCAGGTTTATTTCTCGTGTAGCTACAATGGCTAGGGGAAAAACCCTTGGAAGCTCAAATGCTCTAGTTGATCAGTCGGCAGGTGCTCCCACTGCTAGCATCACTACCAGAACACATCTTAAAACTCCCTGCCAACCTGTCATGGCCTTTGAAACTGATAAGGTGCAAACATCTCAGCAATCTTAGCAAACATTCAAAAATATAGTAAGAGAGTTGACTGAGGCTATTAGAGTGTTGGATCAAGCTCAAACCTAAGGAGCGCAAAAGCAAGAGGAGATTATTACACAACTCTAGTAGCTACATGAAGAAGCTTAAAGGGAAAGGATGGCTGAACAGACATATCGACACTCTGATTCAGCTCACTCCACTAATCAATGGATGAGGTTAGAAGCTGGTCAAACTCGTGAGAACTATGATGGTCAACAGCTTGGGTGCTTGCATCAAGCTAAGAGCTTGAACAAGACCAACCAAAGATAATAAAAGATCCAATGATCTTTCGACCTACAATCTGAAATACAAGAGCCGGTGATGAAAGAAGTATTTCAAAGGCTAAAGTGACTAGAGGAGCATCCTTGGGCTTAAAATGATCGAGATTGCAATGAGGAGAGCTCACCATTCTCCGTTGAGATTGAAATGTAACCCCTCCCCTAAAAGCTTAAAGTTCCTGCTATTCCACTATATGATGGAAACAGTGACCCATGTGACCATTTGGACATATTCAATGTCCAGATGGATCTTCAAGCAAATGATCCTCTAGTTAAGTCTTGCATCTTCCCATCCATATTGGGAAGCATTCCCCATGTATAGTTTAGTGGCCTTCCAACTCGTAGTGTTAATAGCTGGGAAGAGTGTCAGAAGAAATTCATTAATCAGTACTGAGCATTGAAAAGGTAGCTTGCACTACCTTGCCATCTCGTGATGATCTTTCAGCACAAGCATGAGTCACTGAAGGATTACATAGCCAGGTTCAGGCATAAAGCTAATTTTGTAAAAAATCCCTTTGAGGGAAGCATCTTGACGGCAATATCCATGGGACTTTGCAAAGATGGAAAGTTGTACAAAAGCCTCTACAAGTCCTCGATAAAAGATCTAGCTAAATTCTATAAGTGAGCTGCTAAATAGATCAGGTGGGAGGAGACTTTTGGCATAAAGGAGTCCAAGCAAAAAGACAAGGTGGATGGCTCCACTCAAAGTAAGAAGAAGAGCGATGGGAATTAGAATCTTGACTCCAATGCTCGACTCGTAAAGAGGGCAAAAGCTGAGTGACATCAACATCAAAGTTGCCATGAAAGCTATGGTATTTTGTCTGATACCCAAGATAGGATTTTCATGGTAGAGAGGGATTAGGAGGACTTCGGGAGGCCCAAAACTTTAAAGGTCCCTTTCAGGTAACAGAACACAGAAGAGTTTTGTGCTTACCACAATCAGGTTAGGCATGACACCTCGAATTGTCAGGAGCTCAAGGACGTAATTAAGGACTTGATCAAGAGAGGCTACCTAAGAGAGTATATGGTGTAACCTATGGGGTAGCAACCCCAACATCCCTAAGGAGATCCTGATCAAGAGCAAAGGGCCTATATCAAAGTTATATATTGATGTACTATAATTTAGGAGCTAGTGGTGAAGCTTCCCTTTTTGTCTCTTGTTGACGTCGAAATTCGATTCGTCATAGAGGCCCAGAACTTCGGCTAACGGGAAGTGGATTTCAGGAATTAATGTCGCTCTTGAAGTGTTGTGAAAGGTGGACAAGAGGAAGAGTAGGAGAGATTTTTAACGTGGTTCGGCTAAATCTGGACGGTACTGGACCCTACGTCCACGATGGAGATATTATTAATATTGGATATTTTGCAGGAGTTCTGCTTACAAGATTGGCCTCTCCCCCTCTTGCTAACAAAGCAATCCTATTTATAGAGGAAGGAGAGGTTACACGCATTAATTGCTTGTTACATTAAATAAATGAGAA
>JANHAO010022099.1:0-12322 GCA_026873985.1 Saraca asoca
TTTAAGTTCTGATTATTCCATTCAATTTTAACTCTCAAATTCTGATAAGAACTGAACTATATCTCAAACAAAGATTGTATACTGCATCTCCAATGAAACAGGGGCAAGATCATATTAACATTCCGCTATATAAATTGTCTACCACTTTTTTACCTTATATTACCTGTTTAGGGACCTGACACCAAGTCCACACATCGCTGGCTTTGGGGCCTACCACAGGAGTAGTTGTGTCTTGCTATTGCATCTGGTCTTCTAGTTGACTAATGGGAGTCTCAGTATTCCTGATGGTTTTCCTTCTTGCCATCATGTTTGACACAACTTTTCGGAGATTAAAGATGAGAAAATGTAGTGGGAATATGCAGTGGGGCCCTTCCTCTAGCACCAAAATATTGACACCAAAATTTGATCAACTAGTTTCCTTAGTACAACACCCCTGACTGCATATTTGAGAAAGAGAGAAGAAGAAGAACAAAGGTTTGAGAAGAAAATAAGAAAATAAGAAAATAAGAAAAGACAATAACATCAGGGACTTATCGTGGTTTGGCCAAAGCCAGTTATTGGCCCCTACGTCCATGTTACTCTTTTGTTATTTGCTAACCAAAGGTCTTGTTAGACCAGATTACAATGACTATCTTACTTTCTCATAGCTAGTAGTGTGTTCTCCTAATGAGAATCTTTGGATACATGAAGCTTTCTTTTTCTTTTCTAGCCGAGTTTTCTATATCTCTCTCCCTCTTTTTATAATGATCCCCTCCTTTCTATATATAGTGAGGGAGAGGGTTGCAAGTGTAATTTCTTGATCAGCAAAATGATCACCATCATCGCTTATAGCATTAAATGTTTGCCATCAGATAATTAATGCTGGACAAATCATTATCAAATTTTTGGGGAGCTGATGTGTATTGCCTAAGACCTGAGCTGTTAATTTTTCTGGCATGTTTTAGGTTGTTGACTGGACTTTGTATGGTCATCTGTTAGCAATGGGCTAAAGACGAGATTGTGGGTCAAGGTTCTAGGATCGTTACTATTGTCCTCATTTGGTCGCTTATCGATCTTAGCCGACTTGGTCATAACTCTTCTCATCTTAGGTCTTACGACATAATAAGGCTTCGTGGCTTTCATTTGGCAATCGTGGTCTCTTTCTAGCGAAGTTGGATTCTACCCTCGGTCCTTTCTTTGTTTGATCACATTCCCCCTGGATGTTGCCCTGCTCGAACCTCGTATCCTAATAATACCCATAACAGTTGGGTTGTGGAAATTTGGCCTAAGAAATCAGATAAATGTTAACAATGAATTATTGTTATACCTATAGAGGTTAGAAACATGAACTGAACTAAGATTAGACCAAGGAAGTTGATGTATATTATTTTAGGTACAAGATCATATTCACATATGAAATGTAGATTCAGGATAGAAATTATGCGAATTATTTTCCTACCTGATTATGTGTATGTTTGTCTTAATATATATATGCAATGGGATAAGTGGAAAATTAGTATTGATTTCAAATTGAGGATATTCTTAAGAATCCTAACTTCACATAAGCATATGAGCATAGATTTATTAGCATAGAAAATTCAGATTAGTTCAATTTCCAAATCATCTGAATTTCAAGGAATTTCATTATAAGTTAGTTTTATGATTTCAAGCTTAATTTCTTCAAATTGTCATTTTGAAATTCCATAAGTTTCCTAAAATATATTATTTATTGAAAATGTTTATGCAAAGATTTTACATTATATGTTTTCTTAATTTAGTAGATTCAATATTTATTTAAATTATTTATATAGATTATTATTTTATAGTGAGCTAAATACATTTTTCTTATTATAAGGAATTTGTATTTCTTCAATGTTTAAATTATACATTTTGTTTCCAAGAAATAAAGGTATTTTTTAAGGAAATTATACTTTCACATATATTTTCGCTTCACCAGCATTTAGTATGCATTAGAAAAAACATGATTTATTTGGAACTATAGGAAGATGTAGCTGACAAGTTGTCTTGGATGGTAAAAAGGAATCCAATAGGAATTATGTAAGAAAAATGAAAATTCTCAAAGATATTTGTGTTTGAGAACTAACATGCAAAGATGAGTGATGGTCACCGAAACCAATCAAAATTAGAAGATTTATAACTGATTTACCCTATTACTTGTAATATAAGGTAACACTAGGTCGAGCCATTGGATCATTCCAATAATAACAATCAAATCAAGAGATAAAAATGGAGGGGGGTTGGCAGTAGCTATTCTAAAAGAAAACAACAAAGTAGAACTATAAAAAAGAGCAAGCAAATAACCAATCCAAGGGAGTTAACTAAACTTGAGACTAATCTATCCTTGATCACTAAATATTCATTCAATTGTTAATCTTATTTTTGGCCTTAAATCATAGCAAGAAGCCTTAAAATGATTAATGAATCCTCTACTAGATAAGCACCTAGCATTTGGTTGATTAAGGTTAAACAAACTAAACATCCAATTAAGCCAAAACCATCTTAAGAAATCAGGACTCAGCCAAATAAACAACCCATCAAATGCTCGGTGTATTGCTTAGTTTTTTCCATTATCTTTCTACAAGTGATCATTAAGTAATAATCATATTAACATCCTAATCAAATGAAGCCATTCAATTTAGATTTCTCAGCAAAACATAGAGGAAAAGAGAAGAAATGACTAACAATTAGGTTGCAAAGTGAAAGAGCAAGATCTCAACATTAATCATTAAGTTGTCAATCCCTTGGACTGATTACAAGTGTTTAGCCTTCCATAAATGGAAGACACGAAATTGTAGAGAAAAAAAAAAGAACAACATGCCACTCTACTCCCCTCAAAACTTTTTCCCCTTTTTTTTTAAAAGTGTTGAACAAGAAAAAGGAGCTAGCCGCTAGCTGGTGCAGTGGGAGTAATGATGAAAGGTTAGTGTAGTCTCTTTTACTTGCTGCCATTTTCTACTACTACTCCTTTTGCTTGAATATGCATTTACAGACTACTTCTCTAGCATTTTTACTAACTCACTGACTTAAATTTGATTGAGTGTGGAGTTGGTGCAAGGAGTAGTCATTGGGCCCAAGTTTTATGTCATTTGGGGCCAAAAAATTAAATTCTACAAAGGCCCATCTCATCAGTATTCTACCTCTTTTTTTTAGCTCAATTTGCATGCCTAAAATGATATATTTAGGTTTGGAAGTCTTCATAAGAATTGTAATCTTATGTCTTAAATTTGGGTTTAGTTTGACCGCATTTAGACTTCTACAACTCTAGATATCACCTGATGAATGCTCAAGGCCGGGCTGCCTAAGATAGAACTAAGATAGCATTTTGGTTTTAGCTTGAGCTCCAATTTTAGACATCCAATCGTGAGATTCAGCCTTTGATATCTTCATGAAAGTTGTAGAGCTATGTCTTATCCTTCCTACAAGATAAGAATCCTATTAATTGGATAATCATAGCTCAAGTTATAGCCAAAATATAGAAACTGCTAAAAAGGCCAAATAATGCAATACTTTCTATAATGATCCCAATTGACACAACATCATGAATATGTAATAACACAGCTTATATAAGTCAGTTTGGACCCTAAAAAGCTTAGTGAGAGGATAATTAAATGAGTAAAATATTTTGTTATGAATGAGATATGGAAGACTTTTGTGCCCTAGATGTATCAGTTATAGAAAATTATTTTTAAACATGGCGACAAACTACCTATGATTTGGTGAAGTGTAGGAGGGTAGAAACATAGAAATTTACAAAAACTTAAGTTGTCTTGAGGGATATATTAGATATCATATATTAGTTATCAATTATTAGTTATCAGCATACATTGTTTATACAATACTGACCAAATATCAATATAATTTGTTTGCAAGTCTTACAAGGTTAACTGTATGATAGAATCTTTGTAAGACAATTTCATGAATTAGTTTAAGATTATGATAGGATAATAGTATCAATGACATTAAAGATAGTCAGGTTGGACTATTCAAGAAAGCTATTTTAGGTTTTGACCTATAACTTGAGCTAAGAATCAAGTTTTTATGCAAGTTCAAGGACATTGGACTCCTAAGTCACTAAGCTACATCCAATTAAGCCTCCTTCCAATCCTAACAGTCCAATCAAGAGGCAATTTAGTGAACCTATATATACTAAGCTAAGCAATAATTGTAATAATTTTTAGATTTATTTTTGTATTGTCTCTAACTTAAAGAAGGAGAGGAGCTTTGCTAAGCAAGACTCTAACCCCAATTAGGTTTATTCTTTCCTTTCATTCTAAGGGAATTTCAACACAAATCCACTTATTAATTATGAGACTTGCTCTTAATTCTAATTTATTCCCAATTTGATTCTCTTGATTCTTTATTTTAATGCTTATAATTGCCTTGGAAGATTAGTTAATAGGGCCCATTGATTAATTGTTTATTGTGATTTAGTACTAGTTGAATTTTCATAGGCAATTTATTATTGTTTGTGTTTCTTTGGTTGGAGTAGCAATAAGGTTTTAATTTGTTGCTAGGGTAAGTCAATTTTCCTAGACAATTAAGGGTAATTAGTTGAGTTGCTTCTGGGGTAATTCAATTAATTAGACTTAGTTCTTTTGGATCTTAATACTATTAGTAAATTGGTTAAGGTGTTGGGCTTCAATTGAGTTAGCAATGAAGGTCAATTAGGTGTTAGGCTTGGTTGACCAATTTATGAGGAAATTAACAAGAATTAATTAGATGTTAGGCTTAATTAGTTTCTTGACTAGGCAATCAATGAGGGAATGAAACAATGACATCAAGGATCAATCACAAAATCAGTTACAAAAGTCCCTTGGATTGTGCTTTTCTCCATTTGATTTCCCTTCATTTTTTATTCTATTTTTTATGCATGCAAACTATTTGTTTTAATTCTTATTTCTAATTAGATAGCTAAGGATCCAGGATCATTCACTATCTGATGTTCCATTGGTAAGAATTATTCTACATATGCTATGCTAAACTTAGGTGCATCCATAAATGTCATGCCTTATTCTGTCTATACATATTCAAATTTGGGGCCTTCAAAGAAAGCAAATATTATGATCCAATTAGTGAATAGGTCTAATGTGATTCCTATAGGAGTGCTTGAGGACGTGTCAATGTGGGTGAATGCTTTCATCTTCCTTATAGATTTTTACATTTTAAAAATTCTAGATGATCCCTCAACCAATGCATTTCCTATCATTTTAGGAAAACCTTTCATGTAGACATCTACAACAAAAATTGATGTGCAAGTTGGCTTTCTTATTATGGACTTTGATGCCAATTCTTTGTAGTATAGTATCTTTGATGATGCCAATGAATATCCTCTTGATGATTATCCTATATCTTTTATTAATGCTACTAACCCTTTAGTGCAGGATGCCAATGTTGATGTTGCTAACTTAATTATCATAGCAAAATCAGTTTCATCTAGTAGCAAGAATTTTAGGTTGTTGAAGATTGGTTGTGGAGTTCATGGATGTTAGGTAAATTTTATGCCCCCAAGAGTTCATTATCCTAGCTATGAAGAAACAACGAACCATCAAGCTAACAACGTTAAACAAAGGCACTTCTTGGGAGATAATTCAAGCATTTACTCTCTTTCCCTCTCTCTTTTATTTTAATTATCCATCATTTATTGATGACTTTGTGCTTACATTGAGGATAATATAAATTTTAAGTGTGGAGGGAGATTTTATGATTACTTTGTCCTGCATTTTGCTTTGTTTGTATGAAAGAAAAAAGTTTCAAAAAAAAGTTCTATTTACTTTATTCTTTTAAGTGTTTTTCATTGATGATGAGTTTGTTTAGGCCTTAAATAGGTTGCAATTGATTTCGATGGTTACATAGCATGATTGAATAAATTGTCTTGGCTTTTGATACTTGAATTTGATTAACATAATGATGAAGTTTGTAATGTTTGTAGATTGATTTTAGTAGACATATAGTTCATAGGATTTTGAGTCATTTTTTTCTATCATTTTTATTAAGTTCCTCTTCTTTCTTGTGTGTGAGTTTCTTCCATGAAATTGTTGCCCTATAACTTTGTTTGAATTTTTTTGAGATTACATTGGCACATGCATACACAAATATAATTAAGGCATTCTTTGATTAAGCCACTTTTACCCTTCTAGCCTACCTTGTAATGTACCATTATTAAGCCCTTTTGAGCTGATTGATCTTTTTCTTGTGATGTAATCGATTAAAATGTCAAACCTTGAATGTCTTTACCTTTTTCCTAACCTTAGGGATTATTAGAGCATTTCATTCATTAATGGGATGAGTTCTTGAAGAAGTGTGGGGGTGTGCTAATTGTTTGGTGAAAAAGCAATTATGATTCATTTTAATGGTCAAGAAAAAAGAAACAAAAAAAACCAAAATAAAAGAAAAAGGAAAAAAGTGCTCAATGCAAGTTAAGAGAAAGAGAGCAAAAAACAATTGAATTTGAAAGAAAAAGAAAAAGAAATTTTGCAAAAAGAATAAAGCTCAAAATAAAAGAAAGTGAAAAAGTCAAGAAAAGGAAAGAGAAAAGGAGAAGTTGAAAAATGTGAAAATTTGTGAAGTAAATTCCAATTTTAATGTCTCCTTCGCTTGTTTGAATCTAAGCTACAATGCTCTATTAATCTCTTTGATTTTACACTTTTCTATCCATATCATTCCTTTCCTCCCCTTTTCCTTATGCCACATTACAACCTTTGTGAAGTCCTTTTGATTTGTGCTATGCATGTGATTTGAATAGTAAAAATTAGATGATAAGAAAGATTATGGTAGTGCATTTTCCTGGATTGAAATTGAGTGACACACTGGCCTATCTTAAATACAAAGAGAGTTATATGGAGAGCTTACCTTGTGAAGATCCACCAAGTTGATCTACATGCCTTTTGAATAAAATCACTTTGCTTGTTGATTTTGGGCTTTGAGTTATTAAGAATGTGCTTCATGAGATGCTATGTTGCTTGAAATTATTATTGTTTCCTTGTTTTTGGTTTTGCATTTTCATCATTGTTGAAAAGATTAGTGTTAAAGTCTTTACTTTGAGTTTAGTTCAATTTTGTTTTGGTGTCTTGTCCAAGGATGTGCAAGAGCTAAGTATAGGAATTTGATGAATGGAATTTGTACATATTTTATGTCCTTTATTGATTGTGAGACTTCCTTTTATTATTAATTTGGTAAATTCTTGTGCTTAATTGACTTAATTCGGTAATTTGGTGTTGTTTCAAACTATTTCAAGTTTTTTGGTGTATCTTGAGTTTTGGACTTTGGTTTTAGGTAATTCTTATGTCTTTGGAAAGATAAGAGAAAACTCTAAAAATTTTGAATAGTCCAAAGCCCAATTCAACCATTTTGGAAGTCAAATAAAACCCAGAAGTTGATATAGAGTGTCATTCTATGGCCCAAAACCAGTTTTGGTATTTTCATCATAAGTAATGCTCTATTCCTTAGTTTGGTTCAAACTTAAGGCTATAGGATAGCTAAGATCCATTCCCACAACTTTCATGAAGGATTTGAGGTTAAATTACACCATTTTCAATTAGTTACAAGGTTGTAGATTTAAGTGTTAAATTTTGTCATGGTTTGGACAGCTCTGAAAAGTTGTTTTGATTTTCGGCCCATGAGTTAAGCTAGGAATCAAATTTCTATGCAAGGTTAAGGTCACTGCACTACAAAGAGACAAATTTTCATTTCATATGAAGGGATCTACATCCAATTAAGTGTCCTTCCAACCCTAATTAGTAGCCTAAATAGAGTTAGTGCAGTGAGCTCATATAAAAGCTTAGTTGAGCCATGATTGTAATAGCTTTTAGATTTATTTCATTATTCTCTACTTGTGTGAAGAGGTGGAGCTTTACTAGGGCAAGAACTCTAGCCCTAATTAGGTTTTTTTCTTCTTTATTTTTACCTTTTTTTATATTAATATGTAGCTAAACTCCAATTTTAATCTAAGGAAAATTCTACATCAATTCTCTTATTAATTGTGACACTTGCTTTTATCATCAATTTGTTCCCAATTTGAATCTTTGATTTAATGATAATAATTGCTATGGATGATTGACTAAGGTGGCCAATTAATTAATTGTTCAATGTGATTTACTGCTAGCTAAATTTCTATAAGCAATTTGTTTGTTTATGACTACTTGGTTAGAGTGGCAATAGGGCTTTTGATTTGTTGTTGGGGTAAATGATTTTTCCTAGAGAATTGGGGGTAATTAATTATTTTGTTACTGGGACAAATTGATTAATTAGTCTCATGTTTTTAGATCTTATTGCTATTAGTAAATTGGTTGAGGCGCTAGACTTCAATTAATTTAGCAATAAGGGTAAATCGGGTTCGAGGTTTGGTTGGCCAATTTAGGATGAAATCAACCAGAATTAATTAGGTCTTAGGCTTAATTAGATTCTTAGCTAAGCAGTTAATAAGGGAATGAAATAATTGGGTCAATCATTAGTCACTGAATTGATTGCTAGAGTCCCTTGGATTAAAGCTTTCTCATTTGATTTTCCTTTCATCTTCAATTCTGTTTGCTTATGTTTATATTATCTGTTTGATTTCTATTTCTAATTAGTTGATATCCAAGCCCACCCAATTTCCTATTGTGAACACACTAAAATATATCATTGGTCTCTATGATTCAACCTAGATTCACCCTAGCCATAAGCTTAAGTAATTCACCATATTATCTTTGTCAGCCTTAACAGCTGTCAAAGAGGAACTTGATAAAAATGATCAATAATGGCTCAAAATCTCATTGGTTGTATGTCTACCAAAATCAATCTACAAACATTTCAAACTTGATCACTATGCTAAACAAATTCAAGGAACAAAAGGCAAGATAATTTATTTAATCATGCTATACAACCATCAATTACAACTTACTCAAGGCCTAAACAAACTTATCATCATTGAAAAACACCTAGTGAACAAAATAAACATTGATTTTTTTTACACAAACAAAGCAAAAAGCAATCCTAAATTCTCCCCCATTGCACTTAAATTTTACATTCTCTTCAATGTAAGAACAAAATTATCATCAAGTCTTGGACAATTAAAATAAAAGACAGAGGAAAATAGAGTAAATGCTTAAGTTGCCTCTCAAGAAGTGTCTTTCTTTAATGTTATTGGCTTGATGGTCCGTTGTTTCCTTTCTCAACCAGGATCATGAATTCTTGGGGCTACAAAATTTGACTGCCACATATGAACTCCAAAATCCATCTTCAACTGGTTGAATTTCTTGCTACATGTTGAAACTGATTTTTCTATGCTAATTGATTTAGGAACATCAACATCTTGCATTAAAAGGTTAATAGTATCAATATAACACATAAAATAATCATATAGAGGTTATTCTTTGGCCTCATCAAAGGTATTATATTATAAGATATCACCGTCAAACTCCATGGTAAGAGAGCCGGCATACACATCAATTTTTGTTCTGGATGTTTTCATGAAAGGTCTTCCTAGAATGATAGGAGCTGAATTATCTAAGGGATCATCTAGCATTTTCAAAATGTAAAAATCTACAGGGAGGATGAAAGCATTCACCTACACTAATACATCCTCAACAACTCCTATAGGAATAACATTAGACCTAATATGCATAGACAGAATAAGGCATGACATGTATAGATGCACCTAAGTCTAGAATGGCATTTTTTAAATAATTTTGACCAATTGCACCTAGAATTGTGAAGAACCTAGATCCTTGCATTTCTAGTAAATTTTCTTCTAAATGACAGCAGATATAGTATCTCTTATGCTTATCTTCCCATTGTCTTTCAATTTCCTTCTAGTCGTGCATAGCTCATTAAGAAATTTTGCATACCTAGGAATCTATTTAATCACATCCAATAGGGATATCTTCACTTCCACTTTCCTTAAAGCATCTAGGATACTTCTCTCTTGTTTTCATTGTTTTCTTTGCTAATTTAATATGGAAGGGAGGGAGAGAGGGAGGAAAAACTGAAGTTGGTCAAGAACTATATTTTTTTTTCCATAGGCTTTGCCTTATTTTACTCTAAAATATTTGTTTGCTTATATGAAACTGGTTGTTCTTCTCTGGTCTCTACTTCTTTTCCATTTGTTAGTAGTATTGCATTTATATTTTTGCTAGGATTCAAGACTCTCTGGGAGGGTAATTTGCGTACAACTTCAATTTCTAGATTGGTCACTCTTGTCTCTAATTTCTAAAATCTACTATTCAATTCTTGTTGAAACTACTAAAAGTTGGCTTGTTGTTCTTGCTTCAACTACAAGATGTCAGCTCTAATCTCTTATTGGAATTGCAAGTTATTCTAGGTCATAGTTTGAATTAGTTCTTCATTTGCTTTTGTTAAAGATGAATTCTAGTTTTGTTGCATGGCTTGAAATGGAGCTTGCTAATAATAAGCTTGTTGTCCAACTTGATTACCATATCTCAAATTAGGATAATCTCTCCAGCTAGGGTTATAGGTATTGGAATATGGATTGTGTGCCTGTTGTGTCTATGTTGGAAATCTTGTATTATTTTGTAGAAATTTTCCTATTACATAAACTTGATAATTGTTGACGTCAGAATTTGGTTCATACGGAAAGCTCCAGATTCCAACCAACGGGGTTGAATTCACGGATCCAATATTGCTTCCTAAAGTACGAAGAGGCGAAGGGAGAGGGAGAAGGAGAAAGGTGAAGGTGGCATTGTGTTTTTAACGTGGTTCAGCTAAATCTAGTAGGTATCAGACCCTATGTCCATGGCGAAGCTTTTATTAATTTTTCAAAAGAGACTTTTACAGAGTTTTGGCATACATGTTTCTGACCTCTCCCTCTCTTCTAACAATGCATTCCTATTTATAGAGGAAGGAAGAGTTACACATATTAATTACAAGCTATAGTTGTGTTACATCAAGAAATAAATAGAAAAGACAATTAAATTGCTGCAATTCAGTTGTTGCAGGCTTCTGTCTACGGGGTGGGCCCCTCTTGTTAGCTATGGACTAATATTTGTACGTATCTACCACTTGGTATTACTTTACCATGTGGGGTGTCTGTTATCCCGAGTCGGGATTCCCAGCCTTGGGTTGGTGTAGAGGGTCATTGTAGCGAGCTTGGTATCGCTGTAGTGGAATAGCGAGTTCAAGTCAGATAGTCGGCTACTTAATGAGCCATTCTTATGATGACCTTGTTATGTCACTTTGTCGAGGTCAGTGAGATGGAGCTCACTGAGCGCTCTTAGCTAGCTGGGTAACTTAGTCTTTGTCGGGCTCGAGTTTGTCTCATCCTCTTAAGAGCATTTTTTGCCTATAACATAAGCCCCCCAACTCTCGGTTTGCTTTACGGACCGAGAGTTACAGTTTTTCTGAGGCTTTGTTCATATCTCCAATCAGAGTCCTTGCTTGACCAGATTGTCTTTTCATTCTACTTTAGGCCATGCCTTCTTTTATTTGCCATTTTTGGCCATTAGCGTGGCACTATCGCTCATTTTGGGCCGCTGGATGAAGATTAGCCAGACATCTTTTGGACATTTTGATGGACCGAGCTAGTCTTTTTATACCCTGAGGGACTTCTTTTTTTGTCTCAAAGAAGTTTGATGGAAGAGGCTGACAAGCCCCCTGCGTTTTTGGTGTCTTGGCTTCTAGTGAATCTTGTTGAGACATAGATGGCCTGTTACAGAATATTGGGAGGCATGGATAGCCTGCTGCATATGGCTTGACTGTAGGATCCATTTGGCGGGCCCCTGGAGAGTCTTATGCTAATCTTGGGCTATCTTCCTGGCTCCTTCCATAGAATCCAACGTGGCTATTGGGACTCTTGGTGCCCGTTTGAGCTGTGCTGGGTTTGGTCTTATAGGAATCACTGACTAGGTATGGGAAGACTATAGGAGTGGAGTTGCTAGTCTTCCTACTGGTGGGAGTTTGCCCCCTAGTTTAGCTAACTCATCACTTTCTTGTTGGAATAGTAGTATTAGGCTTGTAGGCTTCTTACCTTTGTTTCTGAATTTCTTCTTCATCTGATGTAATTTTACCTCTAAGGCTTTTTACTGTTTGAGCTCTTTTGTGTAGCTTCTGAAAGTTGTGTTGGATGCTTCATGCACCGCTGCTTGTATTTTTCTGGCGATTAATGAAATGTTTCTTTGGCCAATCGGCTGTGCTTTTAGCTTTCTATCTTTCATTTAGTTGCCTTTGGCAAGTGAAAGTCAAGTCGCCTAGAAGCTGCGATCTGTTAGTCTGGATGGGTGCCCTAGACCAATTTGATTGAGTTCCAGCACATCCTGGACTATACATTCTGTGCATTTGGATATAAAAAGGTTGTAGATTCATCTTATATTGCATTCATTGTGTATTGCAT
>JANHAO010022100.1:0-12311 GCA_026873985.1 Saraca asoca
TGAGGTTAAAGTTGTGATCAATAAATTTCTCTTTTCTCATATTCTTCTCCAAAATTCTTCTTTTTATTCTTTTGGTACCAACATAACAATGTATTAAAAAATATAAAAAAATCCATATCAATTTTTTTATTTAAAACAAATAAAGACAATGTATTTTTATAATTGATTTAGTTTATACAAGAAACTAACTTCATACTAGACTTCTTTTCTACAAGTCTATATAGATTACATCTATATATATCACTATTCTGTATATACATATATATAGTTACTACATACATTAAACAATAAAGATGTACTTAATTAAACACATTATCGGATTTATATATTTATGCAGTTGTATGATATAATATGATTTAATTTGTAAGAATGGTCAATTAGGTTCAGATAATAGATATTTTTCGAGGCTGCTGAGTATTTAACACTTCCTCTGCCTATGGTCAATTCTGATTTTTGAACGTGTATAATAATTAATTTGTCGGTAAGGGGTAATGTGAAAGCGTTGACACGGTGTGATGCTGCTCAATATATAACTAAGGTGTTATATGGCATTAATGATAATTTGACAACTTTTTTTTTTTTTTCATCATTTTGTCCTTATTCGCGAGAGTTTTGAGATAATTACTTTCATTTTAATCATATTTTTTCCTTATAAATAATTGAAACCAATGGAGATTTTGTAAAATGAAACTAAAATGTGCAGTTTTGTGTTAAGAGTTCACATTAATTAATTACCTTCCTAAATCCCATTAAATCTAAAATAATATATCATATCATATTATGTTATATTATATTATATATATATATATATATATATCAGTAAATTATTTCCCTTTGCGGCTTAGAAAACGTAAGTAGAGGAATACGCTCATAATTGAAACTTGAAGGCAACTAATTCATATAGTCCTCCAACTCATCCTTAGTAATCATTATGGGATGAAGCTCGTAAGTTGAAATTTTGAAATTGGAGACGAATGATAATTGACATATGATTTAGAAAAAAAATACACTTAACGGATCTACTGTGGTATGACCATAATTATAATAAATCTTAATTTAATATATCATAAAGAAATAATATATGATTTATATTATTAAAATTTTATTTATTTATATTAATTTTTTATTTAAATTTAATATATTTTGTCACATGTGAATTATTTATTTCCTAATTAGTCTTAATTTCATTCTGATTGCACCCTCCATTATTTCTAATTTCCTCTTTTATTTAAATCTGAATTCTTAAAAAAAATAATCTTTAACTATATAGGGTCTCAAATACAGATAAAAGATGAAATGGAAAATGATAGGGTACAATCAAACTCAAATTAAAACTAATTAAGGAATATTTTATTAACATGTAACAAAATTCATTAAATTTAAATGAAAAATTAATATGATAAATAAAATGTCAATGATACAAATTATAAGTTTCCTCTTTACGACACTTTAAATACGGATAAATAAATTAAAATTAAGATCATATTGTAAATGAATAAAATATATTTTTTTTATAATTTAATTGACGAAAAAATATATATACTCATGATTTTCATCTATCTTTCTTAATTTTTTTATAATAAAATAGATAAAATACTTAATACACATATATATGTAATATCTTAAATTTAAATTAAAAGACAAAATAACATAACGAATATATATATATATATATATATATATATACACTCATGATTTTCATCTACCTTTCTTATTTTTTTTTATAATAAAAGTGACAAACTGTTTAAACATAAAAAAATTCCAAAACAACACAAATATCATCACACCACAAAAAAAATAATCAGGTCATGATCTAAACCTGAACTTTTTTGCATTTCGGGCTTCGTTAGGTCTTTGGAAGAACTTTTCTTCTCAAGTTATTATATTCCAGTGAAGGAATAAACATTTTAGACAATGGCAACTGGAGCAGCTGCTTACATAAAGATATCGGGAAAATAATAAAAATGGCGCGTTAAAAGTCAACAACTATCCTTCAAACCACTGCAGTCAAGTTTCAACAATGTAATCTTTTTATCTAAATAAAATTTTGTTGCTCTATAAACCCAACAATTTTGTCAAATCAAGAGACTAATTAAACCAATATTTATATATCATAATGTTATGAGTTATTTATAAAAAAATATATATATATATTCCATTAAGCACAGTATATAACGATACAGAGTTGGCTCCTCTAATATTAAAATCCATTTTAGAAAGTATAGGATATCATCATAATTAATCATTAATAATTATAAATTTAAAACATTTTTTTTAGTTTACATATATACATAGATTAATAAGTCATTGACCAATTCACCCTTCTTTCTCAATTCTCATTTATTTTAATAGAAAAAAAAATCAAAAATTAAAATAATGGAAAATTGCAGAACATGTTGTGTCCATAAAGTCAATGATTAAGCATATATATAAGCCATAAATTCAACGATAATTAATGTATGCGTGGTTTACCTTTGTAAGTTTTAAACTAGATTATCCTAGTCTTAATCGTAGTTATGAACCAATTGTTTAGTTTATTAATTAACCCTAACATATGATCTAAGATTTTTTGAAAAAAGATTCATACGCACAAAGCTCCAAATAAAAATAATAAAGAATCTGCTACATGATTAAATCAACACTGTACGGCATCAATGCGTTGGATTGAGGATGACTTGGATATTTAAAATTTCAGTACATTTGCGTTAGATAATGGGTCTATTCTATTGATAAGTCAACATTTCCGGTCATACATTCAATTACCACTAATTTACAAGTAATTTTATTTCAAATTATTATAAGACGTGTCTGATTTGCTTTTTGATTATTAGATGAATTGTGATAAAACTAGATAGATACAATACAAGTCGAGCTGTGAAATAATCGGTTTAAATAAATTGGATTTGACTTAAAACTCTACTTGTATTGAACTGAATTAAATTCATCTCCAATTCAAGCAATAAATAATTTGATTTGATTTAACATCTCGTTTGATTAAATCAAATAAATTAAAATATTAAATAAATAAATCTAAATCAAAATAAATTAAGTTAGCTGGTGATTCACCTCGATTTGTTTATTCATTTAATTCAATATTATATAAAAAATATAATTTAAATTGATTTAAATACAATATATATTTAAATATTTTATATCATTATTTATTTTATAAATTATATTATTAAGATATATTTATAATTAATAGAAATGTTTTGAGATGCACATATAATCACACTATTTTAGATGTAATATCCCTCGTATGCCGAAGAGAGTTACTCTAAGATACAATAAAAACTTAAAAATCGCAAATGTAGGCAAAAAATCTTTATGAAAGCTTGGAATATAACACTCTTACATAGACATCACTAAAAAAAAAATTAATTTTACGATGAAGTTTTGGTATAGAATTTTTTCCATCTTAATCAAAGATGGAATTTTATTAATTCTTTTTAAGGAATTAATTTCAAAATTTGGGACAGAATTTAAGATGAAAATTCTGTCTCAAGCGGATTCCGTCTCAAATTAAAATAAAAAATAATTCTTATATTAAATGTCTTATCTCAAAAAATTCAAATTTAAAATTGGACTAAATTTTAAGATAGAGTACTTTTTATTTTTTTTATTTTTTAAAAATACTATTGAGACTATTATTATTAACATAAAAATATTTGGGATGAAAAATTCTATCTCAAACCACTTCGTTGAAACGGTACATAGAACATTGAGACTAAATTTTTTGTTTCAATTCTATCACAAAATCTCATATGTAGATATTTTTTTTTCAAACTCTTTCTTCTTCATTCAGCATTTGCTTTCTTTCATTCACTCTTCTTCTCTGTCTTATCCCTCTTCACAGGCATTTTACACTGATCTATTGTGATTTCTCAAGTATATTAGTGAGATTCTTACTCATTTTAGTTTCTATAAGTGAAAATATTATGAATTTTTTTATAACTTGTTGTTTCTCTCTAAAAATATTTATTTTTGTTGAAATTACTAAGGAGTGTGTGTTGATCTTTTGTTACAGATGTCAAAAAATGCTTAGACTAAATGTTGAAGAATCTTCTTTGTTGTGTCTCATTATATGTTAATTTTATTTTCTCAATATATTAGTTATATATAAAAAGATTATAATGAGAGAGCCAGAAATCAAAGAGTTATATAATGGAGAAAATTTGTTGTTAAATTATTTGTTAGTTACGTTTTCTTTTATTCTTTTTTTTTTTTTTACAGAACATTCTCATGTCCTGTTAATATTCAAAACAGACTTAAAATTTTATTTATTTTTTAAAAGATAAATTTTGGGATTGAAATTCTCTCTCAAAACAAAAAAAAAAAAAGAGTTAATGGAGTAAATTTGTTGTTAAATTATTTATTTATTTTGAGATGAAATTTTTTTATGATAACATGAGGGAAAAAATTCCAAATTTGGGACGGAAATTCCCATCCCAAAAATTTTGAATTTATTTTTTTGATATGGAAAATTTCATCTCAAATTTTTGTGCACTCTTTTTTTATAATTTTTTTTTGGTTTGAGACGGAATGTCCGTTTTAAATTTGAGATAGAATTAAAATTTTGTCCCAAACTGTTGTGACTGAATTTTTTCTGCCCCAATTTTATATTTTTTTTATAGTGAATGAACAATTATTTAGAATAATCACAATAACTCTTTAACTTGAGGGAATATGTATCTTTTATGTCATTCATTCATTGTATTTGTTGACCATAAATCATTACATCTCTGCATATAAATTTTTATTTATTTATTAGATACGAATCATTATATCTCTTAGATATAAGTTAATATGTCATTTTGGATGGGAATCATCATGTTTCTTGAACATGTAAATTAATATATCTTAGATATGAATAAAAATATCTTTCGATAAAATTACTCATATTTTATTCTATTTGAAATATATAGAAATTTCAATTTTTTTCTTTGCAATTTACAAATTACACGACATATATTATATGAAGTCATTGATAAATTGGTAATTATAACTATATTTAAATATTATATATTAATTAAAACATGTATCGACTTTGTAAACTCTATATGATATATAACATATTTCTCGTTGTTACTGAGTTGATGTCTTGATTATATGATGAAGGGAGCAAGGTGAACTCCACATGCACATGCAGCCAAAGTCCAACGTTACCAAGTGAACTTTGATCGTCAACGTTTGATTTAACAAAGTCTATGAAGAAGGCACTCCTTAAATTCAGAGGCAATCAATTACTCATTGAAAGAGATCGTGCAGTGATCAATCATCAAAACTCCAGCCGGTTGCAGACAGCCAACTCGAATGTCAACCAAAATTTCTTTTTTCCCTTTTTCCTCTTCCTTTTTCAAGTAGTAGAAATTATGGTAATTTCAGACTTTATTGTGGACATATCTATGGTATTTCATTTTTTTTTCCCTCTCAATTGCTAAGATTAAACGAATGGTGATCCTTTTAATTTTTCATTTAAATTTCGGAATGTCCAGAAAATTATAATTTGCTACCTACTATGTTCTCCTTCTCTTTTTTTTTATTTTTAAGGGCGATGTACGTTAATATTTTTGTTTGATAAATTGGAGCATACTTAAACATTAGATTTGTTTAGATTCAAAAAAAAAAAAAACTAAGCTTATGTTGTGAACATTTTTAAAATCATGTGAAAAAGTTGATAAAAGTCCAATAAATAAGCTCAGTTAATAAAGGATCACCTTAACCTAAATTGAGCTCGTTGAAACAAGGTGTCAAGTCGCTCATAGTAAGCTTGAAGTCGCTGGTCGAGGATTGGAACAGCTGTCCCAGGTCAATGAGGACGAGGTCTAGCTCACAGAACGAAGCATTCTTGCTATGATTAAAGCTGAAAACAAATCAACTTGCATAGCCTACTTACAAACGTCAACTGGCTGCTGGAATCAACTTGTAATTAATTTATTATTTTTCTTTATTGGAATACGTTAAGGTTGTACACCCCATGCACTATAAATAGGGATTATGATCATTGTACAAATGGTATGAAAAAGGAAGACCAAATTGGTCAAGCAATCAACAACATACAAAAACTCTGTAAACACACTCTCAGAAATACATTATCATAGACGTAGGTGTCAATCAATCAACTTTAGCTGAACTATGTTAAAAGCTCTCGGCTACCTTTCCCTATTCTTCCTCTCTCTTCACACTCATCATCCCTCTCTCCCTGTATCAACTAGAATTGTAGTTTAGGATTATACTGAATTTTCTGGTTGACAAAATTTGGACCTATCCAATTCCACTATCAACAATTTTGGTGCTAGAAGAAAGGCCCCATACTATATTCTGGTGAACTTTCTGTACAACTGAAATGGCCAGAGGAAGAACCACTAGAAGTTCAAACACACCGATTGACTAGCCAGAAGGTCACATACAACTGCGGCAGGAACCAGTTCATCCTATGACAAGAACCTCCATTACCCTTGCTGCAGGTATCACTGCTGACTTGCCCCCAACAGCCCACCGCCAACCTACTGTTATCATTCCTAGATCTGATGCAGTATAGACATGGCACCAATGTCAATAAATGCTCAAAAACATAATGAAAGAGCTTGCTGAGGCAGTTAGGATCCTAACACAGGCTCAAGCCCAGGGCATGCAAAGACAAGCTGAAGTTGTTGCACTCGGAAGAGTGCTCCAGCAACCATGATGAGGAGCTCAGGAGGAGCAATCAGCTAAACAAGTGTATCAGCATGCTGATTCAGCTTGCTCTTCCAACTTGTGAACGAGATCATATGTCAATCAAGCATGCAAGGATTATAACGATCAAGAACGTGAGAGTTCGCATCAAGCAGAAAGCTCAAACGGGACTAGACAAGAGCATGTGTCAAGTCAACATTCATCGAGACATGGGCAGAAAAAGCATGAAACTTCAAATCATCATTTCCATGACCATGAAAGCAAAAGTCAGCAATCCTCTAGTCGACGATCCGAGACTCATGACCCGATGGTAGAAGAGTTACTCCAAAGGGTGAATCAGTTAGAAAAACACCCTCAAACACAGGTTAGCCATGAATACTATAAGGAAAGGACACCGTTCACTAGTAAGATTAAAACGGAGCCTCTCCCTCATAAATTTAAAATCCCCACGATTTAATAATACAATAGGGATAGTGACATTTATGATCATCTGGACGCATTTAGTGTATAGATGGATCTCTAGACGACCAATCCTTTGGTTGAGTGTCATGTCTTCCTAACTACTCTTGGAGATATACCTCGAATATGGTTCAGAAATCTCCCAACTCACAGCATTAATAGTTAGGAAGAGTGTTAGAGGAGATTCACTAACCAATACAAGGCGCTGAAACGGTAGCTCACACCATCTTGCCACCTCACAACGATATTTTAGCAAAAGAATGAGTCACTAAAAGACTACATCACACGCTTTAGACATAAAGTTAGCAATGTAGAAAGTCCCATCGATGAAAGCATCCTAATAACGATCTCGACAGGACTTTGCAAGGATGATGAGCTATATAAGAGCATATATAAGTCTCTAGTGAAAGACTTAGCTGAATTCTATGAACGAGCTACCAAGGAAATCAGATGGGAAGAAACTTTCAGACCAAGGAAGTCTAACCAGAAGGAAGGGGCAATCATCACCGTCCTAAGTAAAAAGAGAAGTAATGGCGGAAAAGGCAAGGAAGGCTAGAAAGATGGCTCAGCTAGTCAAGTTGCAAAGAAAGCCAGGAATAAGCGACCTCAACGTTTAGGTCACCATGATAATTACAGCATCCTGTCAGATATACAAGATAGAATCTTTGTAACGGAACAGAATAGGGAGGATTTTGGGAAGCCAACTTCCATAAAGGTCCCTAACAAATTTAGAAATAGAGACAAGTTTTATGCCTACCATGATGAAGCTAGGCACAACACTTTGGATTACTGGACACTTAGAGATGGGACCAAAGGTTTCATTTGAAAATATCGCTTGAAAGATTATGTGGTGTAACCTGTGGGTCAGCGACCTTAATAACCCTACAAATCAGTACAACAACAATGCCAACGAACTCCTAAACAAGGGGGTGCCCACAATAAAACAATATTCACCATCCATGGTGGGCCCCACATCATAGGCACTTCGAACAGGTCACGTGAACACTTTGTGTGAGAGGCAAACCACATCTTAATCACAGGTCATGGTGAATTTGAGAGGCTCACCAAGAAGGCTAAAACGACCTCAAGTAGCATCATCTTTACAAATGAAGATGCACAGGGAGTACGCTTTGCTCACAATAATGTATTAATTATCCAAGCCAAAGTTGACAATGCTAAAGTACGGAGAATAATGATTGATTCCGGAAGCTCGATAAACATCATGTACAAGGGATGCTTTGATCAAATGAGTCTAAGCTCAGACTAGTTGAAACCTTCCTTGAAACCCCTCTATAACTTCACAGGAGATGCAATACTACCAGTAGAGCAAGTCAGACTTCCTATCACTCTAAGAGATTTGGATTGCCAAGCCATTGTCTTGGCAGATTTTTTTAATCATAGCCTATCCCTCAACATACAATGTGGTGCTAGGGTGACCTGCCATAAACAACCTAAACATGGTCACATCTACCATAACCCTTGCCATCATATTCCCAACTCCCAATGGGATCAAATGCATGCAAGGTGAGTAACTAGTAGCTTGAAGTTGCTATGAGGATGCGGTTAAACTAGGAGTAAAAGGGAAGAAGGTCAATGTGGTATTTGGTGGAGAGTAACAATCTAGGAGTATAATAGGAGTCAACCATGACCTTAATCCTCGTGAGGTAGATACTAAAAAAGTAGCTAGATCAGTAGAAGAGCTCAAAAATGTCCAAGTCAATGAGGCAAATGCTAAACGATGCCTCAAGCCGAGAAGAAACCTATCGGTAGATATGAAGGTCCAACTAGCTGAATTTCTCAAGGCAAACTTGGACGTTTTTGTTTGGAATCATGAAGACATGATAGGAATTGATCCTAGGATCATGTTGTATAGGCTCAACATTGATCCTCTTTATAAGCCAGTTCATCAAAAGAGGAGGCTTATGATTGGTGAGCATTATGCCGCTCTCAAAGGAGAAATAGATAAACTTTTAGCTAATAAGTTTATCCAAGAAGCTTACTACCCAACCTGGGTAGCCAATCCTATGCTTGTAAAGAAAAAGAATAGTAAGTGGAGAACCTGCATTGATTTCATAGATCTTAATAAAGCATGTCCAAAGGATAGCTTCCCTTTCCTAAGAATTGATCAGCTTATGGATGCAACTATTGGTCATCAGCTTCTCAGCTTCATGGATGCTTACTCCGGATATAATCAGATCCCCATGAACCCACCAGACGAGGAACACACTTCATTCATCATTGACCATAGCTTGTATTGTTATAAGGTGATGCCCTTCGAATTAAAGAATGTAAAGGCAACTTACTAGCAGTTAGTGAACATGATGTTCAAGGAGCAAGTTGAAAAAACAATATAGGTGTACGTGGATGATATATTAGTAAAATCTGAACAAGTAGCCAACCACATACATGATCTCAAGGAAATGTTTCAAATTCTAAGGAAATATCAAATGAAGCTGAATCTACTCAAGTGCGCATTTGGAGTGGCTTCAAGAAAGTTTCTTGGGTTTATGGTAAATAATAGGGGAATTGAGGTGAACCCCGAGAAAATCAAAGCTCTAATTGACATGAGATCTTTAATTAGAATCAAAGACATTTAGAGCCTTAATGGCTAGGTCACAGCGCTCAGTAAATTCATTTAAAAAATGACAAATAAGTGTGTCCCCTTCTTTAATGCATTAAAGAAGGCCAAATGCTTTGAGTGGACTGAACAATGCAAAGTCACCTTCCAGCAGCTCAAAGAGTACATGGGCCGAGCTCTTCTCTTGTCCAAACCAAAGGAAGGTGAGAAGCTCGTAATTTACTTGGGAGTATCTTAGTATGCTCTCAGTGTGGCCCTCATATGAGAAGAAGGTGGAATATAATTTCTGGTTTATTATATGAGCAAAAGACTATTAGATGTCGCCAATGGAGAAGCTAGTTTACTACCTTGTGATTGCATTAAGGAAGCTGAGACCATACTTCTAAGCACATAGCATAGTGGTGCTAACATGATTCCCACTAAGTCAAATCCTATAGAAAACTGATGCTCCAGGTTGCTTGCTCAAATGGGCAGTTGAATTAGCCAGTTTGACATTGAGTTTAAGTCAAGACTAGTAATCAAAGGACAAGCCTTAGTGGATTTCATTGCAGAGTTCATAGGCCCCGCAGAGGATGAAATAAAGGCCTCAAAGGCTCTATATTGGGAGTTATATGTTAATGGGTTATCAAGCGAGCAAAAGGTTGGGGTAGGAGTGCTCCTTATTAACCTAGAGAAACACAAAATCCTCTACACATTAAGATTTGATTTTCAAGCCATAAACAATGAAGCTGAATATGAAGCATTGTTAGCAGGGCTTTGTCTAACAAAAAAGATGTGAGCTGAAAACCTAAAAATATTTAGTAATTCCCAGCTTGTAGTTTGTCACGTACGAGGTGAATACCAAACAAGGGGTTAAAAATGGCCATTTACCTTCAAAAGGTTAGGGAACTACTTGACTCTTTTTAACGATACAAGGTTAACCAAATTCTACAAGCTCAAAATGCATATGTAAATGCATTAGCTCAGTTAACCACAACAAAAGATGTAAATATCCTAAGGGCAATTCTAATAGAGTTCCTTCCATCACCAAGCATAGATAAAAAAGATGCTGTGATGGCAATTGCTATGGCAAAGGACTCATGGATGTATCCAATGCTAGATTACTTACAAGATGGTAAGTTACCATAGGATAAACTTGAGGCACATCATCTGTGAGCTCAAGCAGCCAGAAATTGTATCTTTGATGACATGTTATATAAAAAAGGATTCTTTACTCCGCTCTTGAGATGTATAAATGGCAATGACTGGGTTACTATCCTGAAGGAAATTCATGTCGGTCATTGTGGGAACCATGTTGAGGGGCTATCTATAGCTCAAAAAGCACTCCAGTAGAGGTTTTATTAGCCAATAATGAAGTAGGACACCCTTGACCTCGTTAAAAGGTGTGACAAATGCCAAAGATTTTCCAAAGTCTCACAAACTCCACCAGCCTACCTGCAACAAATGGTTAGTCCCTAACCATTCACGATCTAGGGCATGGATCTGATTGGATCACTCCTGACAGGTTACGGGAATTGTAAATATGTAGTAGTGGCTGTTGACTATTTCACCAAATGGTTGGAGGCTAAGGAACTCATGGAAATATCCTCTTCAAAGATTGAAAAATTTGCATGAGCTAATATTATTTGCAGGTTCAGAGTTCCACAATAGATCATGACTAATAATGAAACCCAATTTAATAGTGAGTAGTTCATCAAGTTTTGTAATGATGTCAAAATTATAAAAAGCTTTTCGGTCGTAGACCAATTTTAAGCCAATGGGTAGGTTGAAGCTATTAACAAGATCATCAAACAGATCTTAAAAACAAGATTAGAAGCCAAGAAGGGAGCATGGATAGATGAGTTACAAAAAGTACTTTGGACTTACAAAACCATAGCTCACAGCACCACAGGAGAAACTCTCAATGGTACACAGATCTGAAACGATGATCCCTATAGAACTTGAAGTGACTTCACAACGAAAGTGACATTCGTAGAAGTTAATAATCAGCTACTCATTATAAATCTTGATCTCATAGCAGAGACTCAAGAAATAGCTCACCTTAAAATTGTGACCTACCAGTAATGGGTGGCAAGGTACTATAACAGAAAGGATCGAGTTCGGAGCTATAAGATTGGCAACCTTGTACTACACCTTATTCTTCCTGGAGCTCACAAAGCCAGTGAAGGAACGCTAGGTCCAAACTAGGAGGGCCCTTATATTATCAAAAAAAGACTTGGGGAATGGAGCTTATCATTTAGCAAATATGAATGGGGATGAGTTCCTATAAGCTTGGAATGCCGAGCATCTCCACCGATACTATCAATAAATTTTAGTTCACCTTTTAATTCCTATAACATTGCATCTTTGCTTGTTAAATTCTAAATAAATTTTCAAAGTGTTGTACAGGAAATGAACTACTTTCAAACGGGCCATCTTATAGGTCATTTAAATCAACCAAAAGGTCACTATCTACGACCCGATGAGCAACATGATTGCTGTCATGTGACTTATTTGTGCTAGCCGAGGTGCAGCTGATAAATGGGAAAAAGTACATGAAAATAAGATAGTTTTAGTCCATTTTGTTAATAGTATTTTATGTTTTCTTAGTGTTTTTGCC
>JANHAO010022101.1:0-12301 GCA_026873985.1 Saraca asoca
ACTGTCCGACATTGATTTGCCCAGTATTTATTATCCGATGTTTAGTATTTAATGCCTAATGCAACGAGAATAATCATTTTGTTATCTAAGAATTTACAATTGTAACCCTTCTTCCTTCTATAAATAGAAGGAGGAAGACAGTGTAACATATATAGAAAAAGAATAGGCATGCAGATACTCTGTAAAAAGTAAAAATAGTGAGGAAGCATTTCCACAGTAAGAGAGCCCTAACATTATAATCTAGCTGAGTAAAACTAGGAAAATCAACATTCCAAGTTATTACAAAAATACTATGGACGTAGAAGCTGATTTGGCTTTAGTCGAACTATGATAAAAGCTCCTGTTATTTGCTGTTTTCCTTCTTTTCTTCATCTCTTTACATTTTATGCATATCAGCATTTTCAGGCTTGCAATTTGAGGGAAAATTGGACTCAAACCTATTGATTGGATTTTGATGTCAATAAAATGCCACATCCAAATTTACAAAATCCTAGTTAAACTAAAAAATAGTATAATATCTTGTATTTTAATTAAGTTTATAAATAGAAAAATATTAAGAATTGCATATAAATTAATCTTAATTTTCTTCTTTTATTTTCGTTATACTTCTTCCGATGATAACAAAAGAGGTATTATTGTTATTTTGAATAATTTAATATTAAAAAATGATTTTTTTATAACATCAAAATTATTAATATACAATCCGGGAGAAATAGAAATGATACTAGCATTTTTCTTTGGTTAAACCTGCGTATTTACCCGCGCAATCAGGATTCACAATGTAAGCTAAACACTTCAATGTGTATCTATTTACCGTATCAAAATTTTCGAAATCCTAACGAGCAGGAAACTTCCTGCTCTACACGGAAGATTTTGGATTGTTAAAATTTCAGGGACCCACATGACATTTTAACGGATCAGATTTTGTTATCTCACATCCTACCATTGTAACCCGTACACAGCACCTTATCTGATCGTTTGGGCTTCTACCGTGCTTGTGGACTACAAGAGAAAGATCGATGAGTGGTCATAGCATTTGACTCTTCCTCTATATATTCCTGCAGTCGTCTCTGTGTTCTTGCTCCTTAAACCCTTGAGTAAGTAAAGCGATCTCATAGTTTCTTCATACTTCGATTTCAATTATAGTAAGTAAAGTAATCCAATGGTTTAATACCTCAGTTTTGTTTGGTAAAGAATCTATGTTTATTTTTCGTGTTGTTTGGGTTTGCTGGAAACCCGTTTTCTCTTTTTCGTTTCCCTTGCGTTGCTTGGTTCCCGGGAAAATAAAAAGCTGCATAGGTCTGGAAATGGGAAATTCTATTTTCTTGATGACACTTTCGTTCTCTTTTTATTGATCGTCTAATTGGAACGGCGTAGAGTCCGTAAATTATTTTATTTTTTAATTTTCTCTGTAAAGTGATTGGTTGTATATCGGTAAGAGTCTCTTGCATCGTGTCTGATTTATGCAATTCAAATCGCCTTTTTTCTTTTTTTTTTTTTGGCTTTGTTCTCACTCTTTCAGATATGACATATACATACAGCAAGAAAAGCGTTTTCCTTATCTAGTAATTATATGTGTGTAAAAAGAAATCAGCTTATGTTTTTCTTAGTTGTCTAAATTGTTGAATTGCTACTTCTAGGAGACTTTATAGTTTACACGTATATTGTTGTATTGATGCTTTTTAGGTAAGATCATGCTTCCTTGATTTTATGTATGCGTGTAGAAGTATGCTACCAAATCCAACTGTCCATGCTATGCAGGCTATATAGATCGTAGATCAGAGCTTCTATTATCTGTCAGCAATTTTTTGGTACCGAAGATTTTACAATTCATGAGCTGTTACTAAGCCTTTTTTATAATTTGCATATTACTCAATTTCTGCTTCTTGGATGACAATTATGGTGATTGGCTTCCTTTGTTTTATCTAAGTGTTTAAAGGTATTACATGCTCACCATCTACATCTATCGTAGTATTCATCTTTTCTTGATTTATATCGTATTGCAGGTAATTTGATTTTATATGATGGGTGGAAGTGCTATAGATGATGACTGGGAGCTGACTTCCTCATCTAATGATGTACGAACTGTTGTCTTAGTTGGACGTACTGGCAATGGCAAAAGTGCGACGGGTAATAGCATCCTTGGAAGGAAGGCCTTTAAGTCAAGGGCAAGCTCGGCAGGGGTAACAAGCACATGTGAATTGCAAAAAACTGTACAAAGAGATGGTCAAATTATCAATGTCATTGACACTCCAGGTAAACCATGGTGCCTTGTTTTATTTATATAATGATGTGATTTCCTTCAGCTTAAGGAGTCTGATTGATGGAGAATTTTTTGCAGGACTGTTTGATTTTTCTGCTGGATCTGAGTTTGTTGGCAAGGAAATTGCAAAATGTATTGATCTGGCAAAGGACGGGATCCATGCAGTTGTTGTAGTGTTCTCTGTTAGAACTCGCTTTTCCCAAGAAGAAGAGGCGGCTCTACGCAGCTTGCAAACACTATTTGGTGACAAAATTGTTGACTACATGATTGTGGTCTTCACTGGAGGGGATGATTTGGAAGATAATGATGAGACACTGGAAGATTATTTAGGTCGCGAGTGTCCAGAGCCTTTAAAGGTTTTCTTAATACTAGTGTTTGATCAATGGCTATTCTTTTGTTTCCTACTCCCTAAAATAGGTTGCATATCTTGTCACTACATTTTTCTCTTATTATATTACTCTTGGCTGAATATCTCGGCATGTCCTGTCCCTGCCAAATCTCAAGAAAAATATAGAACTTTGTTCATTTTTAAATGAATTGGCACACTGTTGTAGGATATCCTTGTTTTGTGTAAAAATCGCCGGGTGCTCTTTGATAACAAGACTAAAGATGAAAAGAAGAAGGTCAAACAAGTCCAGGAACTTCTATCTCTTGTCAACAAGGTCATAATGCAGAATGGTGGACGTCCTTATACTGATGAATTATTTACAGAACTGCAGGTAAAGATTATTGTAAATTTAAACAATGCTGTTTACTAGATCTGTGATGATAGTATGATGTTAACGAGTTCTGCATTTGACTGCAGAAGGGTGCAATGAAGCTGCGTACCCAACAAAGAGAGGTTGATTCCTTAAAAGGATATTCAAAACGAGAGATAGTAGAGATTAAAGAGCAGATGCAACGCACATATGATGAGCAGCTAAAACGAATTACTGAGATGGTACAATTTCTGGCCCCACAAATTTTGATCTATTTTATGTGTCCTCTGATTTTATATTTTCAGTTTATAATAATGTGATTTATAAGACTCATGATAATAAGTGAAGTTATCTTGATCCTGGAATGATTCTCCTATGCTGCAGAGGAAATCGGCTTTGGGTAAAAGTTCCAAAAGACAAATTCTTGGGTTTATTATATCTATAAGTAAATTGTTGAAATCACTTCTGAACCCTTCATGAGTTGAGATCTAGATGTTTTTTTGACTACTAAGTTCAAATCGGCATGGTTTGCACCAATTAATTTCTTTAACTAGGAGATTTCAAGAAACAATTGAGATTGCCTGGATGTTAGCAACATATATGGATGGGGTGAGCAAATGAGAACTATCTGTTGTTGTTTAGATAGAGTAACAGTGAAAGGTGAGGAAAAGGTAATTGATTATGAAAAAGAATGGAGGGAAACTATTGAATTTGAGCATTTGAAATGTATAGAGGGAAAGTGAATTAGACATCATCATAACTATAGAATTTAAAATATAGGTCCTCCCCTACAGTTTTTTCGATCTTTTACTCTCCTTTCTATTTCTTCTTAGTATCTAAACAGAGAGATATAGCCATCCAAGATTTTCTATCCCTCAATTTACTCTGATTTAAACACAGCATAATGGGACAGATGATGCATGCATTCTTTCCCAGATCTCTTTATATCCTATCCACTCCTCCCACATTTGGACAAAAGCCCATCAAAATAAACATCATATTTGTTTTTGTCCTGGCAGTTACTTGCATAAATAATGACGCCTAAGTTTTAATGGATGGATTTCGCAGATAAATTGTCATCAATTATAATTACGAAATTGCTGAAATACAATAGAAAACGTTGCCATGTTTGCTGTCCACAAATAATTTTTTTTTGGTAGAGGTGGCAGTTGAGCCGGCTGCTCAACTGGCTTGGCTTGACAATGACTTGATTCGGCTCAGTTCATGGCTTGTTTTATCGAACTCAAGCATGAAAGTCAGCTTGTTTAGCTAATTGAGTCGAGCATGGTTTTTCTTGCTCGATTTGTTTAGTTTCGTGAGCTGCTTGATTAAATATTGTAATTTTTTGCACATTTACACATGGAAGTCAGAATCTCATGACTTCTGATTTGATTCGTATGATTTGATTCGATGTAGAACCAAAATGATCCAAATCTTCAATGGATTCGTTTTCCCTTCTGAATCACACAAATCGCTGTTAGAATTGTAAGAATCACATCATTCAGGCAATTCCTTGCAGTTAATTAGCGATTCACATATGTTCCTCGGTTTTTGTTGCAGAACAGGATCGTAACAGAAATTAGGTTGGTTTCTGTGCAACCCATTTTAAAAATATATCCTGTCAAAGACATTTTTTCAAATTTTTTTAAAATCTCATAATAGTGTCATCTTACATTTTCTTTCACTTTTACACTTATTCATCTTCTAAAACCTTATTTTTATCTTGAAGTCCCATCATCATCTTGAAATCCTATTTTTATGATATATTAAGTTTGTTTTGAATCTATATGGCTTGACTTTTTTGAAACGCCATAATTATAATTTTGAGTTTATGATATTAGAGAAGTATTATGTTTCTTTGCTTAAACTTATAATTTTTTGTCTTCTATGCTTACATCTTATTGTATATAACATAAAATATACTATTTTCATAATGTTTTGTGAATTTCACGATTCATGATTCATTTTAATTTACGAATAAAAAAAATTGATCAATCAATTTTTGATGCGATTCATGATTTGATAACCTTGCATTTATATAATAGTTATATATTTTTAACTATTTTATATTTGTAACAAGCTCAAGTCAAGCTTTAAGCTCATCACACTCTAGCTTGTTGAAAACTTACATACTGATTATTGTTATCGGGTTGAGCTTGATTAGAGTTTGGGCACATCGTGTCTTCAATTGAGTCATGCTCAAAAATGTCAAAATTTGACTTGGCATAGCTTGATTCCAAACCTAGCAATAGGGATTGATTTATGTTAATTAGGGTTTTTACTAAAGATATGTCCTTTGGTAGAGCATAATGGCATCCATTGATCCATGGAGTCCACCCCATCTAACAGGATGAGGCTTATTTGTTGTTGTTATAGGGTTTTTTTTTTTAATCATTCTTTTGGTATTTTGTTTCTCTGTTTTAATAGGAAATCACAATGCAGGGTTATTGTTTCGTTGGGTATTTCCGTTATTCCTTTGGGAGTGTAGGAGGCTGTAAAATGTCCCTCCTACTTAATGTGCTTACAGAGCCGTTTTGAGCCATTTTCTAATCAAGAAGTTGCTTAACTTTTCCTGTCTAATACATGCACGTTTTTTCAAGGTCTGGGGAATCTTGAGTTCAATATTGCACTTTTGTTTACACTTTCTTTGGTTCTAACACTATTTTAACTTCGTAGGCTGTGCATGTTACACTTTAGACTCTTTCTAATTTCATATTAGCTTAGGTTTGCTGATATAGTTGTTCAAGACCAAGATTGCTCTCCTTTGACTGCTTATTGTCCTGTTGGAAGGAAAAGGGTGGGTTAGAGAATTCTGATATCAAATGAATCTAGCATCCTCTAATCTTGAAGGATCCATTAATTTATTGCGGATATTTTGGCAAAGCCAAAGTGGAGACATATCAATAGTTATGAACTACCATGGCCAAGGATTGTCATTTAATTGAAGATTTTCTACTTGCCTGTGATGAATTTTCTGCTATCATACACTCAAAGTCTCATTTTAATGTAGAATTTTATGTTTGTTTGCATAGGAGAAATTGTGTATATGTATGAACTGTTAGTTTGGTCTCGCAGATGGATGGCTATGCAGTATTTTGACTGTTATGTTGATTTATTGGTTCTGCAGTGTATAATTATGTTTTGGGGACGGAAACATGTCTATAATGAAGATGATATAAACATAAGAGCTTTTACCGCATTTTATCCTTTAAAGAATGATATGGTTTTTGTAGGTTGAATTGAGATTAAAGGAAACCACTACGATGCTTGAGCAAAAATTGGCAGAGGAGCACGCTGCAAGAATGAAGGCAGAGCAGAATGCAATGTTAGCTCAAATGAAATCAGATGAAGAAATTAGGAAGTTGAGAGAACATCTTGAGAAGGCAGAGGAAGAGCTACGCAAGCGTGGTGATAATCGCTGTGCCATTCTGTAAAAAGGTTCTTACTTCAAATGCTTCTCTTTTATTCGTCTTCAGGGTCGTGACAGCAATTATATGTTGCATTGATTATAACCCTCTTTTAAATTGTTTTAATGGTTTGGCATCGGATTCCAACTTGAAGATATAAATAATTTGAACTTTAATTTATTGACTTATGCTTGTTACTATATTTAGATTGTACATATTAATGAGATTGAGAATCTTTCCCATATGATTGCATATTCCCCGCTGGCAGTGATGACTGATGAGGTGAAAGTGCATGTGTACTTTGACGTACTTCTGACAAAAGTTTTTAGATGTTGATTATAATATATATATATATATATATATATATATTTTGTAGTGATATAATTTTGGGTGTAAAATCTTGTCCTTTTTTTTTTGTCGTTAAAATTGTAGTTGTGTATTAAGTTTGCTTGTGACCATACACAAAAAGTTGCTACTCCAATTAATACAACATAAGCCTTTTTAAGTTTTATTTGATATTATAAAAATTTTAGCATTAAAATCTAACATTGAAATTCTAGTGCTAAAAGTTTTGCACAATACTACATATAATGTTTGAAAATAATTTTAATTTAACCTCTGAATCTGATTATTTATTTATAAACTTCGTAATCCTAGATATAAGAATTGTTTGTTAGACAATAATATCGTTAAGTATATGTTCTAACGTCGAACTTCGTTTGACTCTTACATGACCTTTTAGTCAAAAATTTATTTTATAATTAATTATTGTGCATTTTCTTTTTCTCTTTGGTACTAATGCTTTTTCTTTATCTTTAATTATATGCAGACTTTGTAATTAATTACAATTATAAACTTTCATAATAAGATAAGAAAATCATTTGCATATTTTAGTCATAATAATTCCCATTCAATATGAAAGGATAAGAATATACTGTCAAGTAGAAAGAAAGGCATCAAAATAAGAAAATAAGGTCATATATTAATGCTAAAATATAATGACTATTAAAATGATGAACCTTGGATTTGACAAATTTTACAACTTTTCATCACAGATTTTACAAATGCTAAAAAATGAAGGAATGTTAATACTAATAAATAATTATTATTTATTTTTGTAAAAAGTATAATAAATTATTGTTGACGGTGGTTTTCAATTAAACTTGAATCTAGCCAACGGAGGAGGTTCTTTCGGGATCTAAGCTGTTTCCCGATTGTTTTGAGGTTGTAGAAAGGTGTTAAATGGTTAGAGGAAAGAGGAGATGAAAGAAATACACAGAGGTTTAACGTGGTTCGGCCAAATCCAGACAGTATCGGACCCTACATCTATAGAGATGTATTATTAATTTGGAGGAGTTTTTACAAAGTTTTGGTTATGATTTCTGGCAGAGTTTTGGCTCTAGGCCCTCAATTTATAGAAACATGGAGGGATATAAATGAAATTAAGTAAACTGTACATATGTTATATCAAGTATTAATAAATGAACAAGATTGTCTAGAGTACTATACACTGACATCTGCAAGCTGCTTTCTGCGTGTGGGGCCTGATGGCCGTATCTTGCAAAATGGCAGTGCAAGTTGTCTGCTGGCCTTATGCTTGACTTTAGCGAGCTTTTGGCTAGGTGAAGCTGCGTCCTACGAGCTCGAGCTCGAACGCTAAGGCTACTGTTGGCTCGCGACCTTGAGCTGGTTCGGCCAATGAGCTCGGGTCTTTAGCGAGCTGAGGTCCTTTCGCAGCGATATGGTGAACTTGTCCCTTTGTTAGACTCGGCTCATTTTGGGTTTTTGCCAGCCCACTTCACAGTGCCAAATTCTACTAATAATATTAGCCCTCCAACTCTCAATTCGCTTTGCGGACTGGGAGTTAGACTTCTGCTAGCAAAAGCTCGTACTACTGTGATACACCGTGACTCTAACCTTTATCTCGCACACTTACTTCCTTTTACGAGGTGTGACTTCAGTGAACTGGGGCCTTGCGAGACTCAGAAGGCCGCATAGAGAAATTTTTGTTGTTGGACCCTTATTCGGCCCATCCCAGATACAAAATTGAAAGATATTTTAAATTCCTGCCATGGACGACTGTGCAGTCAAAGTCTTTTAGGTTAGCTTATCTTTTCATCTTTCCAGACAAAATGCATCTTGTGGTATTTAGTGCGCTAGCCTTGTTTTCTTTCAAGCCATTAAATGAGAATGGTTGTGGGGATTCCTTTCGAATCCTTCGGCTAGGTCAAGCTCGATTTATTTAAGGCACGGGGAGTCCTTTTCTTCCTTTAGAGAGTAACCGAATGGAAGTTTTAGATAAACCACCCGATTTTCTGATACTCTGCCTTTTAGGTGAGGCATATATGGTCTGTTACATAAGAAGCTTTGAAGTCAATACTTCTTCGGTAATGTGGATGGATCTCATACGGATCTCGGATTATGTCCTCATGGTTGTGAGGTTTCTCCTTTTCAGCCGCTCTGGTGAGCTTTCCTGAACTTCTTGGTTTCGAGAGTCAAGTTGAGGAAGAGCTTGCTGCTAAGGAAGGGGAGTTGGAAGAAGAAAGTGGGGGACATAAGCGAGCTCATGAGTTTCCAACCGGCAGGGGTTCATCTCTTAGTGGTTATCCCTCTGATTGGTGGGAGCTTTCCCTTTGTGCATCAATCTTTCTTCTAGAAGAACTAGCTATAGCTTTATCTAACTTGTATTTTGACTTTTTTTGATGTAAATGTGCCTCGTTGAGGCCTTTTAATGAATAAAATTTCCTTTTTTTTTTACTCTTTTTGATGTAAATGTGCCTTGTTGAAGCCTTTTAATGAATAAAATTTCTTTCTTTTTCTTCAAGTATTTGGCTGTTTGTCCTATAATTCTCAGACGATAAATGTTAATTCTGCACATAAGAATAACTAAGTAGCCAATTGACAATGTTTTTAATCAAAAGATAAATTTGATCTAAATGTAAGTGAGCAATATGTGAGTAGGCCGCATGACACTAAAGTGCATGGTCGCATGAGAGCTGCAAGGTCGCATGAGAGCTGCAAAATTTTGATCGCATGAGAGTTGCAAAATTTAGGTCGTATGCACACGGTGGCTACGAAAGTTGCTCGTATGCATGGTAAGATCGCTGTGTGCATGCAGTGGCTAAGAAAGTTGCTCGCATGCCCGAGCTTCAAATTGCACATATGTGGTGGCTAAGAAAGTTGCTCGCATGTATGGTGAGATCGTAACGCACGGTGGCTAAGAAAGTTGCTCGTATGTGCGGTAAGGTCGTAGCGTGCACATGGTGGCTAAGAAAGTTGCTTGTACGCGCGAGCTTTAAATTGCACACATGCACACGATGGCTAAAAAAGTTGCTTGTATGCATGGTGAGGTCACAACGCACGGTGGCTAAGAAAGTTGCTCGTACGTGCGGTAAGGTCATTACGCGTGCATGGTAGTTAAGAAAGTTGCTCATACACGCGAGCTTTAAATTGCACACATGCGCACGGTGGCTAAGAAAGTTGTTCGTATGCATGATGAGGCCCAACGAACGGTGGCTAAGAAAGTTGCGTATGTGCAATAAGGATGCTGCATGCCCACGATGGCTAAGAAAGTTGCTCGTATGCGTGAGCTTTAAATTGCACACATGCACACAGTGGTTAAGAAAGTTGCTCATATGCATGGTGAGGTTTCAACACACGGTGGCTAAGAAAGTTGCTCGTACGTGCGGTAAGGTTGCTGTGCGCACACGATAGCTAAGAGAGTTGCTCTTACGTGCGAGCTTTAAATTGCACACATGCACACAGTGGCTAAGAAAGTTGCTTATATGCATAGTGAGATCGCTGTGTGCATCGGTGGCTAAAAAAGTTGCTCGCATGCATGAGCTTTAAATTGCATGAGAGCTGTGGAAGCTTGATCGCATGAAAGCTGCAAAGTTTTGATCGCATGAGCGTCATATTGAGAAGTAGGCTATAATGGTGCAATGCCTTGTTGGTCGCATCAGTGTGACGCTTAATCATAACTTGAGACTCAATTTGCAAAGTGTGCACTTCTCAAAGTCTCGACACCAAATCAAATGTTTTCAAAATTTTTGGAAGAGTTTACATGGTCCAACCTACACAAAATTTGGGCCACTTTCGCATATCACATTGCAAGTTTAGTATATGGTTCTCACTATAGCCGGCTGCTCTTGTTCGGGGTCTCGTTGAGCTCGGGGAGGTTGCTGTGCTACAGGCCGCAATACGTATTCCCTCACTCGTCCTCTCTTAATCAGATCCTCAATGGCATCCCTGAGAGCTCGACAATCCGAAGTGTTATGTCCCACTTCATTGTGATATGCACATAACTTATTTATATTTTTGCCAGCACGAGTTACCTGTAAGGGAGTGGGAGTCCCGAAGTCTTCTCGACTTTTTTCTGCTGCATAAATCCTATCAAGAGTATTTGATAAGACGCTGTAGTGCTCGTGATGAACCAATTGCTAAGGTCCCTTGGCCTTGGCCTTATTTGCGAGCTAGGGGTTGGAGCCGCTCTTTTCGTCCTCACGACCATTCCTTTTCTTATTTTGGCCTGGGCCATCCAGTTTAGGCTTCTTTGTACCAAACGTTTCCTCCCACCTAATTTGCTTGGTAGCTCGATCGTAGAACTCTCCCAGGTCTGCTAATGGGGATTTGTATATACTTTTATATAGCTTGCCATCTTTGTAAAGCCCGGCAGATATTGCTATCAAAATGTTCTCGTCGGATGGGCTCTCCACATTGTCGATCTCATGCCTAAAATAAACAATGTAGTCTTTCAAAGACTCATGCTTGTGCTGAAAGATTGTGGTGAGGTGGTAAGGGGCGTGAGCTGCCTCTTTAGCGCCCTGTAATGGTTGAGAAATTTTTGCTGACATTCTTTCCAACTGCTGATACTGCGGGTCGGGAGCTTTCTGAACCAGGCTTGGGGGGCATCTCTTAATGTGATGTGAAAGACACGACACTTGATCAAATGATTATTTGTCCGAAGATCCATTTGATCGTTGAACATGTCCAAGTGATTATGTGGGTCGTTGTCCCCATTATACAGCGGAAAGGTAGTAATTTTGAGCTTCTGGAGGGGGGAGGCTCGATTTCAATCTTCCTGGAGAAGGGAGTTCGCTCCTTGGCGTGACTCCGATCACCTCAAGCTCGAGGATTTGCCTTTAGTTGCTTCACGCTTCGGAATAATTCTTCTACCATCAGTGGCAATCCTTTAGACTTTTGGCTGGAATCCTAGTGGCTTCTCGCATCCTCCTCGTCATGTGGGGGACGATCTGAAACGCGCTCGCGATTGGCTCTGTTCGAAGTTCCAACTTGCTGCTACTGGGAGACATTTCCAGGCACGATGACTTTGGCCTGTCTTTGCGCACCTTGAGTCTGTGCTTGGGCCAACATTTGGAATGCCTCAGCCATCCTTTTCATTGAACCTTCAAATGCTTCCCAGCACTAGTGTCATGCTTGGGCTTTGTTGGTCTCAAGGGTAGTGACAACGGGTTGGCGATGAATTGGGGAAGCCAAACCGTTGGTAGTTCTAGGGGTAGAGGAGCTTGCAGTATGACCTTCCAATCGGTTGACGACAACATTCGGCTTCCTGACGATCTTTCCCCTTGCCATTTCAACTGAACAAAATCAATCAGAGAAACAGAAGAACAGCCAGAGAACACAAGGGTCTCACCGGGTGTGCCAAAATGTTGATGGTAGTTTTCGATTAAACCTGAATCCGGCTAACAGAGGGAGTTCTTTTAGGACCCAAGTTATTTCTCAGTTGTTTTGAAGCTGTAGAAAGGTGCTAAATGGCTAGAGGAAAGAGGAGAAGAAAGAAACACAAAGAGGTTTAACGTGGTTCGACCAAATTCGAATGGTGCCAGACCCTACGTCCATGGAGATGTATTATTAATTTGGAGGAGTTTTTACAAAGCTTTGGTTATGGTTTCCAGCAAAGTTTATGTAGAATT
>JANHAO010022102.1:0-12305 GCA_026873985.1 Saraca asoca
TCATAATTTATGTACAATTTTTAAAAAAATTTTTTTTTTTTCACTTGGAATTTAAAATAAAAAAAATTACAAAAATTTCCCCCCCCCCCCCCCCCAAAAAAAAAAAAAAAAAAAAAGATAAGAATACATGATTTTTGTTGCTACAATACAAAGCGGGTAAGAAGTAATTTGCTCTAAGATAAAGCAAACTATATATACATACAGCCATAAAAACTAAAAGACAGTCAAGAGACTCAAATTTATACAATCAAATCACAAGTTTTGATGGGAATCAATTTGCAAATATATATAGAAGTCCTAAAGATACAATTATGGAACTCATCAATTTTATACATAGTAAAATGATGGGCATTTCTTAATGTTGACCACCTGAGATATTGAACATAGCATCTGTGAACCTACAAATAAAATTGTCTAGAAATTCTATTGTGTGAAAGAACTCATGTCAAACACACAAGTATAAAGTGTTTAGTGTCCCATGTGTGAATTGAATCGAGTTGATCAATAAAACCAGCATCTATTGTGCTAGCAGCTTTACCTGGCAATAATATTTAAAGGAAACTTCCATAGACAACTGTCTACAATGGAAGTTAGTTTGTCTAAGTCCCATATACTTAAAAGACAAGCATTAAGTAGTATTTGGTCAGCTGATCTATCACTGTACTCTGTAAGCATTTTTTTCCCCTTGTGATTGCAAAATGCATCGAAATGGACCTTGATTGCTTGAATCCTTTTCTTTTGAGCATTGAACTCAGATGAACATTCTCTTGACTTGATTCCTTCTGTCAAGGCCAAAAGGCATGACCAGCTGTTAATTCAGGACTGCAGACCAGCAGAATTCAAGAAGTATCACGCAGTGTAGGGAAGCTAAGTCCATCTTTAAGATGGCTTACTGCTGTTGGCCATAACCATTTCATAATGTTTGGGCCTAAAATCTGGTTAAGAAGCAGATGAATCAGCAGACTGTCAGGTTACAAGTACAGAAGAATTATCAGTACATAACACATGCATATTGTAAAAAGCAAGACCACAGTGGACAGGGAGATACCAAAGTAATATTTTTGCGTGCACCATTATTGAAAGGATGTCGATACCTCTGTCCAGACTTTCTAGCTAACCATTTTGCACGGTTTCCTTCATAAAACTGGAAGAAGACACAAAATGAGATCTTCACTGAGATGAAAATTGAAAAGGAAAAGAATCCAGTGTATCCCCAACCTCTATGGTTGTCATATTATGAAGGATGAGGTAGACATGCCATCCAGAAAGAGTTACCAGGGCTGAAACCAAGGTGACCATTATCACACCACAAGTTACCTGTACACCAATTAGAAGTCTTAAAAGTCATAATCTAAGAAACAAGCATATATAAAAAAATAAAAACAAAAGAAATTCATATATCAGAATACCATGCAATAATTCATAACTGTTGAATAACAACGAACAATTGAAGACATGCATAAGGTAAACCTATATCTTTTTCTTGACAGAAGAAGAAAGTTTATCAAGAGAACAAAAAGTACATCAAAGGACAAAAACAAATCCTCCAAATGAAAATTACAAGAAATAAAAAACTATGACACGATTTGATCGAGTGAAGCTAGATATACCTACTGCTCTACAAAAATAGCAAACAAGTTCCATAATTGCTAAGCCACTTCACATTGTAAAAAGGGTGGTTGTTTGCCTTTGACCTTTGAAAACATATAACATAAACACTAGGAGAAAGAGCCTTGTGGGGTACCGTTTCCAAAGCAAAGCCATCGCCTTGGAGGGAGCCTCTACTTTCCGATATGATTTGTTCAAGGAAAAATGTTTAGCTGTTCAATTTTAAAATAGGAAATGAAAGCATCGTCTATAAGTATACACAATAGATGAGCACCAAGACCTAGCCTTCTATGAAAAAAGAGTAGAGCAATTTAAAAGAACCTCAGGTGGTTAATAACCAAGATTAGCAAGTGCCCTATTCTTAATAGGGGCCTGATACAAATTAGAGCCAATACAAACATGGAAAAACAACAGAAAAGGAAGAAGACCCTATCCAATGATCCTCCCAAAATCAAAAGTGAGAGCAATCACCAAAATGCAAATTACAGGAAAGATGGATATATCTGAGAGATGAATTTCCAAGGGCTTACATGGGAAGTACTAACCACAGATCTTACATCTCAACCATTTCGATGAATACCACATCTGCCTTTTATAATCCTGTGCCAAACAGAATCAAGCTCTAGTGCAGGACAGGAGTCATAAGGTTAGTAAGATTCTAGAATCCTACATTATTTGTGAAGCTAGACTCTTTTAACCTACGACTCTTGTCCTACGTCATGCTCCAAAGGGAAATGCCATGGCCACTTAGTGCTTGTTTGGTATAGCAATTAGAATCCTCAATAATCAATTATAAGTCCAATAATTGATTATAGTCATTTTTAGAGATGGTTGGTAGTAGTTTAAAATCTTTCAATAATTAATTATAAGCAACAATCCCAATTAAACTAAAGGCTACTCAAAGTAGCTTTTATTATAATTGGGATTATAAAAAGAGAAATGTTAAGATTTATATCCATATTAACATCACTTTTCTTATCTTTTCTTTTGTCTTCGTTGTCCTTACCCCAACAATAATAACATAAACTCCCTTTTCTATCTCTTTATTCAATGCCCTCTACATTAATTTAATACTAAAAAGTGATTTTTGTATACATTATCCAAACAAGAATGGATTATGTATAATCAATCATCAAAATATGTTAACAAACATAAAATAGATTTTATATAATCACTTATTTCGAAATCAATTATTAATAATTAATTATCTCATTGCCATACCAAACAAGCCCTTACTCTCTAGAACAATATTCTTAGACACCAATTTTCCAAAATTCAAGCCACTATTCTTTTAAGGCTTACAATAGGCCCCTCCCATTTAACCAGATGATAAAAGATCTTGCATAAGCTTCACAATCTTGTTTGCCACACTTACTGGGATCTTAAATATAGAAAGGTGATACAGAGGGATACTGGAAAAATAAGTCTGAATCTAAGACCTGTCCCCACAAAGAAAAATAAGCCTCTTTTAATTATCAAGTCTCTTTGCCATTTTTAGAGCCACAGGATCCCAAAAAGAAAAAGCATGTGGGTTACAGGATACAGAAGGAACACCCAAATAAATACAACGCAAGAACAAAACCAAATTACCAGAAAGAAAGAAATACAATATGAATACAACTACGTGCATATCCTCACAAGAGATGTAACAAAGGATAAAAACCAATTCATAAGGTGGATGCTCTTCCAAATATTGAGTCATTTAGTTGAACAGATGCCATGAATAAGGCCATTAAAGGTACAAAAGTAAAGGCTTTGAAAGAGACAACTTGACATGCAACTAAGGCATTCACTGTCACGATCGCAACCATTTTGGACACACACCCACTTTTTGAAATTTGAACCATACTTGAGTTGATCTACAATTTTGATCTATAATAAATTGCCAATCAACTGAGAGCATTCTAAAGTCTAGTCTCCAAGGCTTAAAAAAATGAAGTCACATATATTAAAACAACAATAAATTACAACATCCGACATACATAGAAGATCTTAAGAGAACTCCCTGTAGCTGAATCCCAGTCCTTTTGAAGTACACAGCTGATTATTATGACCTACACATTAATGAAGCTTCTGTCATATAAGAGGATTGTTGACAGCAAAAGTTACAAAACAGGTAGATAACACACAAAAGACATACCATAGCATGGATACTTCCTACAGTGGCATATAATGAAAGAACAAAGAAGGCCTTGTAATTCCAATAGCCAACACAGTTATTTATCCACACGCAGTGATGATCCTGCAACCACATTTAGCAAGAGAGAGCGAGAGAGAGAAATGGAACCTTAAATCATGAACTTAAACAAATTCAACATTGAATCTCAATAATCACACAATGGTGTAAAACAACAGAACCAAGGGTAACCTACCATTTTCAAAACACACCTTCTGCAGACTCGACAATGATGAGTCCTTGGAGGCTTGTATCTTAAACATTTGTCACATTTCTTATCTTCTACACTCTGAAGCACAAATTTTAAGGAAATCATCAAGAGGACAAATACCTTGTATGAGCTATTATGCGAAAGATTCAGACCAACAGCTTCTCTACCTTATTACAGATAGATCACCAACATAATTAAAAAGCATATACTCATAGAAATATACATGATGACAGACAACTATATGCATTGCCAGTTGTTTGCTAATCATAATGGCGTGATAAAAAAAAAAAAACAAAAACAAAAAAAAGTTGAAGTATTGGCCTTTTGGCAAGAACCATTAGTCCATCAGAATTGAAGTACAGTTTCCCATTTGGGTTCTTAAACATACATATTATCGGTTTGTCTATGGAAACAGGGGTCTAAAAATAAATATGGAGTGATACCAATACCTTAGCTCACTATTTAAAACAAAATTAAAAAAGGTAGGAAAAAAAGAATGAAAAGTGTGCAAGTGTAAAGCTTACATCTTTGGCGGTTTCTTGACCTGGGATTTGCCTGCCTTCAACATCAGGTACATAAGAAGACGGAACATGACCTGGGTCCGTAAGAACGCAGACAAAGAAAGAGAAAAGGAACATAAAGGCCAATATAGTGAAAATGGCGACATTCAATGCGCCAGGTGAGCTCCGCAAACCGACCCAATCGTCTATAAACACGAAGATCGTAAGGTAATACACAAAACCCATCAACGAAAACACCGCAAAGACAGGCAGTGCAAGAAATCTTTTGCAATTCATCATGGATTTGGTGTTCTTGAGGAAGTCAATTCAGGAATTTTGGTAGGTTTCGAGCTTTACATGTCCTCAGCTGAACAACTCAACAAAGGTAGATTTGGATACTCTTCAAGAAATCTTGAGCATAGATATTCATCACCATAGACAGAGACCCGCGCTTGGGTTGGTAAAATTTGTCACTATTTTTTCTCTTTTTTTTAAAAGCCATCCTTTTATAATAAAACTTATCTTTCCAATTTTTTTTTTATTATCCTGTGCTGTGTTCAAATGATTTTAGTTTAAAACATTTATTTAAATGTAATTTTGATCCTAAAAATAAAATTTGAATAATTTTTATATCTTAAATTTAAAATACTTAATTTTAATCTTCTAATTAGTCTTATAATGACATGAATTTTATGTCAAACATAGTACAATTATAATAAAAAAATCAATAAAAAATTATTAAAATTTAGTATAAATTTTTAACCAATAAATTGATAAATAATTTAATTATATAAATATTTAACATTTAAAATAAAAAAAATGGTTATTAGAAATGTGGATTTTGTTATCAACTTTTTCTATGCTATTTTGCGTATAAATAAAATAAAAGCAATAAAAAATTGGCAGAGGTATATAATAATATAAGCTCCATTAGATATATAATATCTCCGTAAGTTAATGATACATATAATTTCTAATATTTGAATTTATAAAATTTGTTGAAAAAAAAATTAGAAGTTATAGTCTTCTGATATCTTGTCAATGACACATTGTATCAGAAGAATTGAAAATTTTCATCTCTTCAAACAATGCAAAACGCGTTAAACATTGATAATATGAATTTTAATAATACAGAAAATTTCGTACGTCTTTATTATTAAAACGAAAAATTGAAGTGTTTTTTAGTGAAACAGATTCTAGGAGTATAACATGAATTATATACATATTTAATTAATTAAGGTTTCAGTTGACTTAATTTGGTTCTGTCATCAAACCTTTTTTCTTATTACTGACGAGAAAAATGGCATGGAGTATGAGAAAGTGCTTTTATTCAAAATAATACTCCTTTATATTGTTAGTGAAATTTGATTTATGAAATCACTTCTACATTTTTAGGAATGTTTGAAGGGAGTCTAATATTTTCATATTTAGTTCATAATTAAAAAAAATTATGTGGACACATGTACATTGTTGGGAATGATTAAGATGAATATTCCCTAAAATATTCTCATAAAGAATAAAGACAAGTTTCCTATATTCTCATGACATGACAATATTTTAATCATATAAAATATAATTTTGTTTACCTTTTCATTAATATCTTCTTACCATTATTATTTCAAATTACTATTACCTAATTCTGTTGACTAATATCTATCACTATTTACTTTCAGGTGTTAACCATTATTAATTAATTAATTTTCTAGCAATGACTATCATTAACCGGTCATTTTCCAATTATTAGTTAATTCCAATCCTAACACACAAAAAGATCCCTTCTTGAGATCAAGTTTCCATTCAATTCAAAGAAATAAAAAACCCCACAAACAAAACTTATAAAGTTATAATCTAAGCATAAAATAAAGTAAATTTATCTGAGGTGATAAATTTACCTTGGATTTAAAACCTTAACAAGGATTCATGAAGATAACCTCTTGATATGTTTGATCAAGAAATGGTCTAAAGACATGGTGAGCCCATGTTATTAGTACGGTATGTTGTAAGGGGCATACAACACGATATATGATATCATTATGAGTCATACAACCTCATTTATTTTCCCTTACTTATTATGCTAGTGTGTACTTTGTTCATATAACTGTTTAACTATGGAGGGCAAGTAAGTAATGTGATTTACACAAGTATTTTGTGCCACCATTCAGATCTAAGGCTCATAATGGAGCTATTAGATGTAGCCAGTAAATGAAATCTTCCATTACCATCTATTTGGTTTTTATACATGAGATTTACTTTTATAAATAAAAAGGCTATGCATGATATAAAAGAAAATAAATGAATATTATTTCTAAGTTGAGTTTTACAATGGGAATGATTGCCATGTTAAGATGAGAAACTCCACTGAAAATGAACTAGACCACAGAGATATGAAGAACATGTTGCAAGATGTAAGTTGGATGATTAGTATATTTTTGTATGTATAAATATGATGTTATTATGTCTTTATGTATAACCAAAGGTTTTCCACTCAAAGTTGGGGTGGAGACTTATACTTTACTAAGCAATTGTGCTCATTCCTTTCTTTCCATCTTTATAGAGAACAAAGCTCTAATAACCCTTAGTCAGAGAGGGCTAGCTCACGCATATCATGATTCAATTTCCAGTGTGGATGCCATCCATTTATGGCATCTATCATCCTTTATCATCTCATTCATTCTCTTATTAGATTTAATATCATTTATTAGGTCACTGTGTTGTTAGATTGTCCGGCCACCTGAGGACCAAAATGGTCAAAATTTTATAAAATTTTCTTCCATGCAACCGAATAATTAACCCAAGAATACTTAAGCCAAGAATTCAGCGATTGCTTAAAACAGTTTGGGATTCTTTCACAATAGACTCCACCTACAATGCCTTAAATGAATGGTGTTTTAGAAAGGAGAAACTGTACCTTGCTTGATATGGTACATTCCATATTGAGCTTTGCAACTTTACCTATCTTTTTTTAGGGCTATAGTTAAGGAACTGTTGCATATATCCTTAACTATGTCGCATCAAAGTCTACTATTAAGACACCATACGACCTATGGTTTAGGAAGAAACTAAGTCTTTCACACATGAAGATTTGAGATGTTTTCCTTATGTGAAGCAGATCATCATAGATAAGTTAGGATCTAAAAATGAAAGATATCTATTTGTGGGATACCTTAAGGAAACAAAGGGTTACTACTTTTACCATTATGTTGAGCAAAAGGTGTTTGTTTCAACAAATGCTACTTTCTTGAAAAAGAAGTTTATCCTTGAAAAAGCTAGTGGGGTTAAAGTAGAACTAGAAGAAGTTTAAGAGTTACAAAATGACATAGATTGTATGATTAAGGATAAGCTTGGTCAAGTATCTCAAAGTGTTGAGATAAGTAATCAAGCATAGGGTATACATGTATTCCAAAGATCTAGTAGAGAATGTTGTGAACCTAAAAGATATGGTTTTCTCCTTACATAGGAGAACAACAATAAGCCTAATAGTTACTAGGAAGTAGTATTAGATATTAATTCCTTGAAGTGGTAGGAGGTTATGAAATCTGAAATGGATTCAATGCATGGGAACTAAGTATAAGACTTGGTTACTACATCTGAAGGGATAAAACCCATTGAATGCAAGTGGGTCTTTAAAAGAAAGGTAGATGTAGATGGCAAGCTACAAACCTATAACATTAAGTTGGTGACAAATGGTTATAGACAAGTTCAAAGAGTTGACTATGAGGAAACCTTTTCACTAGTTGCTATGTTGAAGTCCATTAGGATTTTTCTTGCCATAGCTCCATTAGGAAACCTTTTCACCAGTTGCCATGTTGAAGTCCATTTATGGATTGAAGCAAGATTCAAGAAGTTAGAACATACATTTTGATGAAGCAGTCAAATTATTTGACTTCATCAAGAACATTGACGAACCTTATGTGTACAAGAAGCTTAATGGGAGTGCAATTATGTTCCTATTACTATATGTAGATGACATACTGCTTATAGGAAATAACATTCCCATGTTACAATTAGTTAAGTTATGATTATCTCAGACATTTGCCATGAAGGATTCTGGAAAAACAAGTTTCATTATGGGTATGGAGATTTATAGAGATAGATCTAAAAGGTTGTTTAGCCTCTCCCAATTCATATACATAGACAAGATGTTAAACGAGTTTAGCATGGCTGGTTCTACCATGTCTCATGGTGTTTACTAGTCTAGAAAGTAGTGCCCTAAGATGAAAGATGAACAAAAGCAAATAAATGAGATTCCATATGCATCTGTAATAGGATCAATCATATATTTCATGCTATGTACATGACTAGATGTGCTATGCACAAAGTGTGACTTGTTGATATTAGGTCGATCCAAGTGAAAAACATTGGAGAGCAATCAAGACCATCCTTAAGTATTTGAGAAGAACTAAGGATGTGTTCTTGATATGTGAAGGTGACCTTTATTCAAGAATTAGAGGTTTCACGTATGTGAGTTTTAGTCAAATCAAGATGATTACAAGTTACAATTAGGATTTGTATTCACTCTTAATGGAGGTGTAGTATGTTGGAAGAGTTCCCAGTAAGATACCATAATAGATTCTACAATCGAAGCCGAGTACAATGCTACTTCAAAAGCAGCAAAGGAAGCAAGTTAGATAAAAAAAGTTCATCATTAAACTAGGGGTGGCTCCTAATATTGTTAATCCAATAGAAATCTATTGTGATAACTATGGAGCCATAGCACAAGCTAAGGAATCGATGTCTTATCAAAGATCCAAACATGTTATGAGACATTATCATCTTATCAAAAAGATAATAGAGTGCAACAAAATAAGAATTAAACAAATTGCTATAGATGACAATGTAGGTGATTCCTTTACTAAGGCACTATCCCAATAAAAGCTTGAACATCATTCACAAAGAATCGTTATTAAATACAAGGATGATTTTTACTAGGTTAAGTAGGAGATTGTTAGTATAGGATGCCCTAGAGATAATTATCATACTAGTGTGGATACTACATATCTTAGCATATTTAATGAAACATTATGTTTTTTGCCTTTTTATCAATTTTTCTTATATATATATATATATATATCTAGGATAAAGTCCTTGAAGTTATAATTAAGTACAAATAAATTACAATGGAGATTGTAATTATGAAATAATTTGTACATATAGTTATAATTTTTAAATATCTCTGGCCGTGGAATAATTGAGAAAATAGAATATCAATTATTCATGAGTAAACCAACATATGTTATAACACATTCTTTAGAAGAATGAAATGATCTTATACACTATTTGATATGGAGACATTTGGACAAAGATATGGGTATATGTTAGAGAACATATGACTGGATCGACCTGCCTTAGGAAATCATATGGATTATTACCATGTGTCATTAGATTTCTTATATGAAAATAGAATATCAATTTATTCTAGGCTTCCACTCTTGAAAAAGTATATATGAATAATTTTGGGTACACCATGAAGAACATGAAGGCATTGATTGTTCAAGATAGAATTCATCCTCCTTGGTAACAAAGGAAAGATATTATAAAGATGTTCTAACACTTGCGCTATGATCAATATCATAGGCTTATGTATGATTCATATATAAAAGGAGTTTTTTTTAATAATCAATTAATGAAACATAAAAAGAGTTTTATGTATTAACGATTGTGAGATAGCACATAGCACATAATTAAACATACACCCTAGATTGAACATTCATAGGGTTGGCATTTAAACTATACCCTTAGTTTGATTTGAATATCAAACAATGAAGGGATTAAATTACATACTAACACCTTGTCATGAGAGTTTTAATTTCTAAATAATCTATTTTCGGTATTTGGGTGATCATGATTCTTTGCTAGAAGCTAACCATGATTTATGAAATTGTTTGAACAATTTGGAGAAATTGTGTTTGAATCAAAAAGGAGTTTTAATTTAATTAAGCATGCAAAAGCTCATAAATAAATTCATTGCCAACATTCATAGAAACCTAATGAGTCATACATAATAGAATCACTTTGATCCTATTGATGGTGGAATCTAGTTCTGAGCCAAACTTCAGCCAACGAAGAATTCTTTTGGGATCTCAAACTATAATCTGGTTCTAAGGCAGTAAATGAATGAAGAAGACGAGAAGAAAAGGGGAAGCAATAGAAGACATAGAGCTTTTTAATGTGATTTGGCCAAATCCTGATAAAACTGGACCCTATGTTTATGATAATGTATTAGTCTGAAGATATTTTTAAAAGGCTTCAATACAGTGGCATTAGTCCTCCCCAACGTTCATCTCCTTCCTTCTATTTATAAAGGAGAGGAGGTTACAATTATAATTTTGCATGTAGTAAATCTATTACATCATATATTTAATATACAAGATAGGATGAATAAACTAAAATCCTGCATGTTGGCTTATGCAGATTGTCTTCTGCAAGTGGGCTCCGTATGTCTATTGGGTAGTTCATATGCTAGACTACTTGCTTGATGAGCTCTCGAGTTGCTAGTCGTACCTCGCAAGCCAGATCCTTCAGTCTGGGAAGCTACTATCTTCTACAATGGTGAGGGCGAGCTTGAGTAGAAGAGATCACTGGTGGCACGAGCTAGAGACTTAGCACCCTAAGCATCCTGCGAGCTGAATTCTTGTCGCACTCAGGTCGTTTGCCAACCCATTAAGGACGTTCTAGATTTCACATATAATAGATCCAAAGTCAATGGACAGTTAAAATGCAAAATGTTATGAATTCAAGAGTTGAATTAGGTGAACATCTTGTAAATTTGAAATTATTAATTAAGTATTCTAATATGATTAGAAGTATTAATTAATCAAAGATTTAATAATTTTAATAGAGATTATAATTATTAAATAGTAGTAAATCTCCATAGTTGATATTTAAATGTTAGATAACACTTATATTAACTCTAAAGGAGATCTAGAGTAGAGGAATGGTTGCTAACTTAGAAAATATTTTAAGTTAATTAAAATAATTATAGTATGATTACAAAAGAGAGTTCATATGTATGGATTCATAAGAAAGTATTTGGGATTGTTGGGCACAAAGGAGGGAGCATTAGGTTAAGGAGTGTGGATCCCTTGGGCCTAAGGGGTTCCACTAGCCATGTAGCCCATCCATCTTGAGTGGATGATGCAAGTAAAGGGGTAGCCTTAACTTATGCACCACTTATGAAGCTTTTCTATTCTTGATTATGCTCCAACCTTTCCTATTTAAGGAGGAGAAAAGCTAAACCAAAAATATAACTATTGTTCAGCTTTAGTACATGTGTTGTGCCCCAACTTTCTCTATGATCTCACTCATCTCCTTTTTGGCATTCAAACACTTAACCTTGCCTAATGAATATTGATTACTTGAAGAGCTAGCATAAGCTGAATGGTTATATTTCTAACTTTATCAATCATGTGGATTTAGAGGGAGGCTTTGAATCAATTAAGTTTGTGTGGATCATCATTGGTGTTAGAGATCAATCCATAAGGGTTGTATGGACACAATTTGAAGAAGTCGATTATGAGGCTTATTCGTGGAATTGCTTATAGATCAAACTCAGTTTTAGAGATTAAGGATTCTGAAAACAAGTCTTGAGAAGGTATAATTTAAACTATTATTTTAAATTAAACATTGCTTTTTAATAAATATGTAAACAACATGATTTGGATTTTGGATAAATTTTAAATTTCCACTACGCATACTTGATGTGTATTATTTTACTCCGCAAGCGCATGATAAGTAGAAAATGTACCTGTAAAAATGATAGATTTTACCTCTTAAATAGTCATTAACTTGTGATTTTTATTTAACTTTTCCC
>JANHAO010022103.1:0-12305 GCA_026873985.1 Saraca asoca
TTGGATGACAATTTTGTTGAAGAATTCATTTCACTTCTCTTCTCCTGATTAGCAGTGCCCTGCAACATCAATATGATTAAGATGAACGCCAGAGATGACAACAATTACAATTTACTCATCAGAAGGAATAAAAAGAAATCTGATAATATAAACAAGGAAACAAAGAAAAAAACTATAGAGCATCTGATGTCAGTGGCTACTGAACTTAACATGTCAACCAAACACTGTTGCATGCTGAACAAGGTAATCCGCGTTACGCTTTATTTCAACAATGTTTTACTTCTCCTTTCCCTTGTGCCAAGGAAAATAATAAATGAATTTATATTAATGCACTCCTTAATTTGTAAATTTGTAGAATTGCATAAGTATAATTAATTTAAATTATAATTTATCAAATATGTAATGATGATTTGATAATTTTTAAGAGAAAAATTAAATGTGAAAATGACTTTATTCTCATGATGATGAATATTGGCATTTGGCAATTCATCATCATTATCATAGTATTGCAATATCTAATTCTCACCAAGGAAACCGCTCATTTTGCACTTTGGAAAGTGGACAAATTGAGATGGGGCAGGCAAATTGCATATATATATTTTGTAGATTGTAATTATAGCACCACTAACTCAAACTTGTTTATATTTGACTATGATGTACATAGGCAATACCAATATATGTTCTTCTCCTAATTTGATTCCTTTTTCACCTTTGAATTCTATTTAACTTTATCATCACCGCCATCCTAATTACCATCCATATGTCTATATAGTCAACTTCATTGGCAAGCCACAAACCCGAGAAACTAAGAAGATGAAGGTCCCAGTTGAACTCATCTCTAAAGAATTTGTGAAACCCTCATCTCCAACCCCTCACCACCTCCGCCATTACCAACTCTCCTTCCTCGACCAAATCTCGCCCCATGTTTACAATTCCATGGTCTACTTCTTCACCTCTGATGATTCAACTTCGACCCTATTTAACGACGCCCATGTTTCCCTCCGTCTCAAGACCTCCTTATCTGAAGCCTTAACCCATTACTACCCTCTCGCCGGACGACTCATTAACAAGACCTTCATTCATTGCAATGATGATGGCGTCCCCTACTCGGAAGCCAGAGTGAACTGCCGCCTTAATGATATCATCCACGATCCTATCCCCTGTGAGGTAAGCAAATTGCTTCCTTTCCAAATGGATGAGGTTTTTGATTTAGCTCTTGGTGTCCAACTCAATATTTTCAGTTGCGGTGGAATAGCCATCGGTGCTTGCATCTCCCACCAAGTTGCAGATGCGCTTTCCTATTTCCAGTTCATCAAGAATTGGGCAGCTATTGCTCGTGGAGAACCAGATTATTTAATCAAGACCCACTTTATATCTGCCAAATTATTTCCTCCAAAGGATGTATTTTATGGGCATGATTTCAATGCTAATATGGAAAAGGAGAAGATCGTATCCAAGAGATTTGTGTTCTGTGTTTCTTCCGTAGAAGCTCTTAGAGCAAAATATGCCGAAAAGATGGCTCTGAAAAGCCAGAAACCGCCTTCTCGAATGGAGGCTCTCTCGGCCTTCATATGGAGCCGGTTTATAGCTGCCACCCAAAAGGAATGTGGGAAGCACAAGTTCAACATAGTAGCTCACACAGTGAACTTGCGTCCGAGAATGGAGCCGGCATTGCCAGATAATGCCTTTGGAAATTATTACAGAGCAGCTATAACGTGTCCAAGTTTAGATGAAAATGGAGAGAGTTGCGATCTGGTGACGCAGCTAAGAGAGCAAGTGAAGAAGATAGATAAAGATTATGTAATGAAACTACAGAAGGGAGAAGACTACTTGAAGTCTGTGAGAGAAGGTTTGAACAGACCACTGGGAAAGGTAGAGATCGTTCCGTTTACGTTCACGGGATTGTGCAGGTTTCCTGTGTATGATGCTGACTTTGGTTGGGGGAAGCCAACTTGGGTGGGTCCGCCAGCATGGAAATTCAAGAACGTTGTGGTTTTCACAGACGCCAAGGCAGGTGGTGGGATTGAGGCGTATATCAGCCTGAAGGAGGAGGATATGGCTAAATTTGAGAATGACAAACAGTTGCTCCATCACGCATGTTTCTGACAGTGATTTTGAGTAATCACCCCCGAGCTTTGACTTATCTGTTTGCTTATTACTAACTAGTTTTCAGGTCATGTTTATGAAAATTATAATTTTTCTTTTATAAATTATTTTATGAACATGATAAAAAAATATTTTTATTGAAAGAAAATATTAATTTTATTGAATAAATTAGATGAGTTGTTTTTTTCTTTTTGCAACATCATATGCATCAGTTTGATATCAACATCAGCAGAGGAAAAGGTGAGGAGGTAAAGGTCTAATTTATAAATGAAAACTTGCTCCAAGGTGAGGACGTAAACATCATATGTATAGGTTATTTTATATATTCCAGTTGATTTGAAAATTGATATTTATCTAAGTAAAATATGATAAATTAAAATAATTTATGTCGATTTTTTAGTTGACATATAAAAATAGAAATGATGTTAGATTTTTAATATATAAGTGATGTCTTTTTATTTAAAAAATTATTTTATACATCAATTTTTTTTATAAATAATTGATTTTTTTTCCTTTAAAAATGTTAATTTTTACTGAATTTCTTTGAGCTCTAAAGTTGATCTTCACTTGATTGTCTCTTTAGGCTTCAGCATTTTCTTGGATTCGTCTGCTTTCAAGTTTCTGGCTTCTAAGTGTGGCTTTTTGCCCGGAGTGAAAAAAAAAAAAAACAGTATTGTCTATTTATATGGGTAGTGTATTTTTTTGAAAAACATTATTCTCAACAATGTTTTTGCTTTTCTTACTTTTTTTTTATTTTTTTATGTTTACTAATTTTTTTAATTTTTTAAATAAAAAGTTAGAAAACGCCGATAACACCAAAGTTTCCAACTCTTTTCTATTTTTATATTTATTTATTTTTTATTTTTTAAAAATAAAAAATTATAAAAAGTTAAAATAAAAAATAAAATAATTTTTTAAAAAATTTAAAAATAAAAAAATAAAATAAATATAAAATTATTAGATAATATATCACAATTAATTATATATTGACTAAAATTTTAATAAAAAATAAAATTTTATCATAAATAAAAAATTCAAATACTAAATTTAAAAAAAATTAAGTCTTTTATTTTTCAGAAAAATAAAAAAAGAAAAAAATGAAAAAAATGAATTTTTTGGGAAAACGTTTGCCAACTTTTTAATTTTTTTGTTTTTCTTTTCTTTTTTCTTATTTTTTATTTTTAAAATAAAAATAAGAAAAAAAATAAAAAAATATTTTCCAAAAAAATTTAAAAATAAAAAAGAAGAAAAAAATAAAATTAATGTAAAATAACGAGACAATATATCATAATTAATTATATATTGACAAAAATTTTAATAAAAAAATAAAATTTTTTCATGAATAAAAAAATTTAAATATTAAAATTTTAAAAAATTAAAATTTTTTATTTTCTAGAAAATATAAAAATAAAAAAGGGAAAAAATAAATTTTTTGGGAATGTTTTCGAAATTTTTCTAATTTTTTATTTTGTTTTTATTTTTCATTGAAAAATAAAAATAAAAAATAAAAAAAATTTCCAAATTTTTTTTTAAAAAATTAAAAAAGAAAAAGAAAGTAAAATTAGTGTAAAATAACTAGATAATATGTCAAAATTAATTATATATTGATTAAAATTTTAATAAAAAATAAAATTTTATCATGAATAAAAAATTTAAATATTAAATTTTAAAAAAATTAAATTTTTTGTTTTTCTAGGAAGCAGAAAAATAATAAAAACAAAAATAAAAAATATATTTTTGGGAAAAAATAAAAAAGAAAATAAAAAATAAAAAATAAAAAATAAAATTTTTTCCAACAAAATTATTTTTTTCTTTTTTCTTTTCATTTTTTATTTTTGTGTTTTCTAAGAAAATATAAAATTTAATTTTTTAAATTTATTATTCATGATAAAATTTTATTTTTTATTAAAATTTTGAATTAATATATAATTAATTATGACATATTGTCTAGTTATTTTATACTAATTTTATTTTTTCTTTTTTTTTTTAAATTATTTTGTAAAAACTTTTTTTTATTTTTATTTTTAAGAAAAAGCAAAAAGAAAAAAAGAAAAAGTTGGGAAACGTTTTCCCATAAAATTCATTTTTTCATTTAATTTTTCTATTTCTCTATTTTCTAAAAAATAAAAAAAATATTTTTTAAATTAATATTTAATTTTTTTATTCATGATAGAATTTTATTTTTTATTAAAATTTTAGTTAATATATAATTAATTGTAACATATTATCTAGTTATTTTACATTAATTTTATTTTTTTTTCTTTTTTTAAATTTTTTGAAAAAACTTTTTTATTTTTATTTTTTTAAAATTTTTTATTTTTAAAAAAAAAAGAAGAGAAAAAAAAAAGATAAAAAAAGGTTGGAAATGTTGGTGTTATCAACATTTTCTAACTTTTTATTTAAAAAAATATAAAAAGTTGGTAAATTTACCAAAACAAATTTTAAAAAAGTAAAAAAAAAAAGCAAAAAAACATTATTGAGATTAATGTTCTCCAAGAAAACACACCAAATATGTAAATAGTTTTGAAACATTTGAGGAATATATTTTTTTTTCACCTCATACAGGGCAAAAAGCCTCCAAGTGTCTCCTCAAACATGTACCAATGCAATACTTTAAAAAGAATTATGTTTAATCAAACAATGAAATTTTCAAGAATCACTGTACAACATGCTTTCTAAGACTTTATAACAATAATGTTTGCCAATACATGATACTAAATCATTGAGTATTGATGATTGCAAATTAAGTACACAAATGTAAAAAAGAAAAAGAATAAAATAAGCTTACTTTTTTATCTTGATGTGATGAAGCATTCTCCTACTAATTATGAATTTGTTGTCTTAAAAAAGAACATGTAACTTTGCTAGACCTACAACAAAAATCTCCTTTTAAGACTATTTTTCTTCTTAATTCAAAATATTTACAATTTTTTAGAGTTATGAAAGATGTAATATATCACCATTATATATAAGAAGTTTCCTATAAGAATTGAGGTGAAACTTGATTAGAAAAAATCACCCACATTCAAAAATTGAGATATCCTCAATAAACATTGGCACTAAAATCTTTTTTAAAAAAAAAAAGATCGGCAACAAAAAAAAAATTTTGAAAAGACTAGATTTAAGATGGTAACTAATTATCCATCATGATTGGTTGATAGAGTTTTCCTCTATGGATCCAACAAGTTGCCGAAGTTTGTCTTGTTTGGTCTTGTTATAGGCGAAAAATGGTCTTAAGAGAATGAGACAAACTCAAGTCCGGCAAAAGCTAAGTTACCCAACTCGCTAAGGGTGCCCAGCGAGCTCCATCTCACTTACCGCCAGGAAGTGACACATCGAGGTCGTCACAAGACCAGCTCTCCAAGCAGTCGACCATCTTGCTCAAGTTTGCTATTCCACTACAGCGACATTGAGCTCGTTACAGTGACCTTTCATAGCGACCTTCCACAGTGACCCAGAGCTAGGAACCCCAGCTCGGGATCACAGACACCTCGCATGGTAAAACAATACCGAGCGGCAGACGCATACAAATACCAGTCCACAACTGACAAGGGGGGCCCACCCCGCAGAAAGGAGCCTGCAACAGCCGCATTGCAGGAGTTTATCTGTCTTTTCTATTTATTTCTTGATGTAACATAACTGTAGTTTGTATTTATTTTATGTAACTTTTCCTCCCTCTATAAATAGGAATGCATTGTTAGAAGAGGAGAGGAGGAGAGACCAAAAACTTGTATGCAAAAACTTTGTAAAAATCTTTTCTTAAATATTAATAAAAAGCTCCGCCATGGACGTAGGGTCCGGTACCGCCTGAATTTAGCCGAACCACGTTAAAAACACAGCGCCACTTTGACCTCCTTCCTCTCCATTTGTCTCTTCACACTTCGGGAAGCAGCATTGGATCCACGAATTCACCCCTATTGGCCGAAATCTAGGATTCTCCGTACGAACCAAATTTCGATGTCAACATCTTTTGATGCCATCTTTGGGGATCCATATGCTCTTTGAAGTCTTCATTACAGTTCAATAATGGCGAGAGGAAGAACTACTCGAAGTTCAACCATTCCAGACCTCCAACCAGCAGACACTCCCATTGTGGGGGCTCACCAGCATTCCATTACTGCTCCTGAAACTTAAGAGGCTCAAATGCCTGGCCAACCTCGCCCAGCGCTCGAAAGCATGGTAAGAGAGCTGGCTGAAACTATTAAAGCATTGGTGCGAGCTCAAGCTCAGAGCACATAGAGACAAGAAGAAATCATGACACAGCTCCAGTAGCTTTGTAAAGAGGCTCAGAGGGAAACTCATGAAGATCGTGACAGTCAACAACTGGGGGGCTCGCAATGAGTAGGAAGCTCCATCCTTCAGCCTAAAACACAAAACCAGACAATGGAGGAAATCCTCCTAAGGCTCAAGTGGTTAGAAGAATGCCCACGGTCTCAAAATGATCAACCTTGTCATGAGGAAAGTTCACCATTTTCTGTGGAGATCGAGATACAGCCTCTCCCATAGAAGCTCAAGGTGCCTGCAATCCCGATGTACGACGGGAACAATGACCCAAGTGACCACTTGGATGCATTCAATGTCCAGATGGACCTCCAAACAATTGACCCCCTAGTGAAATGCCGTGTCTTCCCGGCCACATTAAGAGGAGTATCTCGGGCATGGTTCAGACACCTCCCGGCTCATAGAGTCAGTAGTTAGGAAAAATGCCAAAGGAAATTCATTGACCAGTGGGCACTCAAAAGGTAGCTCGTGCCTCCTTGCCATCTTGCAATGATCTTTTAGTGCAAGAACGAATCGTTGAAAGATTATATAACCTAATTCAGGCATGAAGCTAACTCCATGGAAAATCCTTCGGAGGAAAGCCTCCTAATGGCCATCTCGGCGGGACTCCGCAAAGGTGGAAAGCTATATAGAAGCCTCTATAAATCCCCGACCTGAGACCTCACTGAATTCTACGAGCGAGCTACCAAACAAATAAGATGAGAAGAAACCTTCAAAATGGAGGGACTCACATAAAAAGTGGACATTAGTGGTCCCACTGGAAACAAAAAGAGGAGTGACGAGAGTCATAGTCACAATCCCTCCCCTCAGCTTGCGAAGAAGGCAAAGCCTCAGTGACCTAGAGGTCACTTCGAAAGCTACAACGTCCTGTTCGACACACAGGACAAAATCTTTACCGTAAAAAGGCACAACGAGAACTTTGGAAGGCCCAGACTGATGAGAGTGCCCACCAAGTCCAGAGATCCAAGCAGATTCTATGCTTATCACAATGAGGTTGGACACACCACCTCAGAGTGCTGGGTATTGAAAGATGCCATTGAGGACCTCATCAGAAGAGGTCGACTATAGGATTATGTGATAAGACCGTCAGAGCAGTGAGCTCAACAGGCTCGACAAATCGCTATCCAAGAGCCTGAGTCCTCCATCAGAACCATATTCTAATCCTATAACATTTCCTTGAGATCGATGACAATGAGTTGTATGAATCATTCCATGCTGAATCAATGTAATTTACAGTCGATTGGCTGAAAAAACATTATCCAAACAAAGATTTTTCACTCCACCATTGCAAGGATTCATCCGGGGGTGAGACAGCATGAGACCTACCCCGTCGATACATCTAGAGCAAATCATATCCCTTACACTGGGATCAAGAGTACAAACTCCCCTGACCATTGAGCAACAAGCTTGCTGTTTCACTAAGCAACGAGCTTGCTGTGAGGCTGAGCAACGAGCTTGTTGTGGTGCTGAGCAACAAGCTTGGTGTCTTGCTGAGCAACGGGCTTGCTGCAGGGCTGAGCAACAAGCTTGCTACCTCGCTGAGCAACGAGCTTACTACGAGACTGAGTAGCGGGCTTGCTGCAACACACATATCCATACGCTTGCTGCCCCACTAAGCAATAGATTTACTACAAAACTGAGCAATGAGTTTGCTGTGTTACGGATGTGCGACCTCGCTTAGTGATGAGCTATCATCTCGCTACAATGAAACAAATCGAGGGTGAGACGACCCTAAAGCCTACCTCGACAGCATGCTCAAATCAGATAACGGGCAACAAGCCCACCACGTCGTAAAGACATAAAGACAAACTCATTACAATTTTCATGCAACACACATATCCACAGCCAGCATACGGCCAAGAAATCGCAGCTCTTGTAATGAGCCCTCATCAGTCGCTGCTTACGTGCGACCTGATTTCCACCTGCCAAGGTAACCAAATGAAAGATAGAAAGCTAAAGCAAAGCTAATTGGCCAAAGAAACCTTTCATTAATCATTAGAAAGATACAAGCAACGATGCTCAAAGCATCCGATACAACTTTCAGAAGCTACATAAAAGAGCTTATACAGTAAAAATCCTCAAAGAGGCAGATTACATTAGATGAAGAAGAAATACAAAAACAAAGGCAAGAAGCCTACAAGCCTAATACTACCATTTCGGCAAGAAAGTGATGAGCCGGCTAAACTAGGAGGCAAACTCCCACTTGCAGGAAGATCAGCAATTCCACTCTTGCAATCTTCCCATACCCAGCTAGCAGTTCTTCCTGGAACAAATCCAGCACAGCTCAAGAGGACGCCAAGAGTCCTAACAGCCATGTTGGATTCTACGAAGGGAGCCGAGAAGGATAATCCAAGATCAGCACAAGACTCCCTAAAAGCCTGCCAGATAGATCCTACGGCGAAGCCACGTGCAACAGGCTATCCATGCCTCCCAACACTTAGCAACAGGCCATCCATGTCTCAACAAGCTTCACCGGAAGCCAAGACATCGAAAACACAAGGGCCTCATTAGCCTCTTCCATCGAACTTCTCTGAGGCGAAAGTCAAAGTCCCTCAGAGTATAAAAAGACTAGCTCGGTCCATCGAAGAGTCCAGAAGACATCTGGTTGATCTTCATTCGACGGCCCAAATTCAACAAAGATACCATGCTAACGGCCACAAATGGCAAATAGAAAAAAGCATGGCCTAAAGCAGAATGAAAAGATATTTGAAGCGACAATCCGGTCAAGTAAAGACTCTGACTGGAGATATGAACAAAGCCTAAAAAAAATTGTAACTCTCAATCCGCAAAGCAAATCGAGAGTTGGGGGGCTTATGTTATAGGTAAAAAATGGTCTTAAGAGAATGAGACAAACTCGAGCCTAGCAAAGGCTAAGTTAACCAACTCACTAAGGGTGCCTAGCGAGCTCCATCTCGTTTACCACCAGGAAGTGACACATTGAGGTCGTTATAAGACCAGCTTGCCAAGTAGTAGACCATCCTATTCGAGCTCGCTATTCCGCTACAGCGACATCGAGCTCACTACAGCGACCTTCCACAGTGACCCAGAGCTAGGAACCCCAGCTTGAGATAACTGACACCTCGCATGGTAAAACAATATTGAGCGGTAGGCACATACAAATACCAGTCCATAGCCGACAAGAGGGGCCCACTCCACAGAAAGGAGCTTGCAGCAGCCGTATTACAGGAGTTTATCTGTCTTTTCTATTTATTTCTTGATATAACACAACTGTAGCTTGTATTTATTTTATGTAACTCTTCCTTCCTCTATAAATAGGAATGCATTGTTAGAAGAGGAGAGAGGGAAAGACTAGAAACTTGTATGCAAAAATTCCGAAAAAATCTCTTCTCAAATATTAATAAAGAGCTCTGTCATGGACGTAGGGTTCGGTACCGCCCGAATTTAGCCAAACCATGTTAAAAACACAGTGCCACTTTGCCCTCCTTCCTCTCCATTCGTCTCTTCACACTTCGGGAAGCAGCATTGGATCCGTGAATTCACCCTCATTGGCCGGAATCTGGGATTCTCTGTACGAACCAAATTCTAACGTCAACAGGTCCAATATATTGTTAGAATAAAAATGTCCAAATTTTCAATGTCAATTTTCTTATACAAACCTGCAGTTGATATACTTCAAAACATAGGATCTATAAATTCTTTGCCATATGACATCTACAAATATGATTTTTGATAGCTTTAGATATGCAAAGGCAAAGTTCTTGAACATACCAAATGTTTATTATAGCCAAATGCCAATATCTCCCTAATGCATCCATCTCCAATTTGCTCAAATCAACCTGAATCAACATTATAATAATATTTAATAGCCAAAACATCTAGATTATGTATTATAATAAGTGCAGATTAAGATGGACCAACTAATTTTGAATCAAGAAAAATGGCCTTGCTCATAATCATGTGTTACTTTGTGGAGTGTCATTAGGTGCAATACCTCTCCCATGCTAAAGTTGATTCCTGCTGTAACTTACGACACAAAGATGTCGTTTCACCATATTTTCTTTCTACAATCATATGATCAAGGTGCATGGATCCCATCTTCAAAGTAAAGTCATTTATAATTCTAGTAATTTTCAATTTGTTATTACACATTAGTCACTCAACTCTTTTTTTTTTTCCTTTTGGTCTAGCAAACAAATCTAATTTTGATAATAATCATATGATGAAGGGAAGATGTTGAACTAGGATAAATTTAGGTACCTCATTAAGAATTCCACTCATCACTCACCAAATTCAATTATAGCCAAAGGTTTCTTATGCCATCCATGTTGAAGAAGTCAAGTAATATGATCTTTAACATCTTTGCTTATCAAAATGCATTAGTTTCTCTACTTCTATTAATTTCAAAATTTTCCAACTTGTATACTGACATATACATAAATGAAACAGAGCAATAAGACATATGAATAATTTATGAGCAAGATATCATAGCTAACAAACAATTTTCACTTTTATTTGGATATTTTTTTCTAGTCCCTTATAGCATATGCATGGATTAATTACTCATAAAGACTGATGGTGTGACCATAGGAGCTTAAATTAAAGAGGGAAATATAAGTTGACGAAGTGCAACTCTTTAATCATGTAGTCATTTGAAGCATATTGCAAACAATACTTAATTAAAAAGCACTAAGCAAGATTATAATAGCCTATCAACTAACAAACAAACTGTCCAACCCCATAAAAGAATAAAGTCTCTTCAAGCATATTGCAGGCTATGCTCAAAATCTATTAATATGCTTATCAAGTGATTAAGAAGAGAATAAGAAACAACCAATTATACTTGTAATAATGCCGCAATGATCCACTTGCAAACAATATCACGAAGTGATTGCTTACTGTGTTCAGCATTAGTAAGATACATGCCAAATATCATTATTTATATCATAAGAAGCAAACCCTAAGCTCACCTTTTAATCTTTACAAAACCAAATAAATCAAAGACTATTTAATTCAATAGAAACATGCTATTTAGGCCACTATAGTTGAGATTTTTCAACCAATAAATTTGCTTGGAAGAGTATGACAATTGTCATCCTAATTCTCCAATTTGTGAATTAAGTAAATAAAGTCAATTAAAAAAGACTAACAAAAGCATGTACATAAGTTAGAATTTGAAGCCCGTGGTATTCTTTTGAAAAACTCCAACACAAAGATATATAATACCAACTATTATTATCATTTCAGCATGAGTCAATACATTGAATTTTGTGCTTAGGCTTGCAATTGAAACAAAATCCTCAAAAGGTCAAGTATAAGTAGCAACTTTTGTACATGTGCCAGTTATAACTACAATGTTTGTGTTAGCCCTATCCCAAGTTAATCTAATCCATTCACCTCATGCACCTATTAATGCATGTACTATATTTTTTTCTTTGCTTCAAATGAATCCATATTAGTTGAATATTGCATCATGTATCTAATTGAGTAAAAGCCAAATTTAATAGTTATATAATACATTTAAAAAGTCTGTCAAAAATATTAGAACAAAAATACAACAGAAAAAAAAACCATATCAGAGGTAATTAATTAGACTGAAAATTCATTAGCCAAAAACTATATCATGACAAACATACAACATAAAAGGAAAAAAAATAAAAAAACACATTGAAACAAATTCATGAATATGACAGGTTCAACAGTAAAGTATTTCCCTTCGAACTTTCAATAAATTAATTTATAGGTGAGCAATAAAATTTAAGAATATAGAGATTCAAATATAATTAAAAAGAAATGATATCATGACCCAATCCCGAGGTCCGTGACCGGCGTAGAAGGTCACCATCAGGAATCCCTTTCCATCAAGAATCCCCCAACAAGCCTTAACATACACATGACATGACTCACAATGCACATAACTTCCATTAAACAATTAATATGAATTTATTATCTCTACCAAA
>JANHAO010022104.1:0-12311 GCA_026873985.1 Saraca asoca
AAATTTGTTTTTTAATATCAAAGTTGTTTTTCAACATCAAAATAAACATAGGGCTCAGAGATTAACAATCTTTCTAAGGCTAACAGTATACATCGACGATATGATGGTAAAGTCCAAACAACTCATTGATCACGTTCGCAACTTGGAAGAGATGTTCCAGACCCTAAGGAGGTATCAGATGAAGTTGAACCTACACAAATGTGCATCCAGAGTTGTCTGGGGCAAATTCCTCGGTTATATGGTTAACAATAGTTGGATCAAAGTGAATCCAAAGAAAATTGGAGCACTCTTTGACATGCATTCCCCCACTGATCCTAAAGATGTTCAAAGTTTGAATGGCCAAATCATTACACTTGGCAGATTCATCTCAATGGTGATGAATAAATGTATCCTCTTCTTTGACATCCTGAATAGGGTGAAGAGGTTTGAATGGACCTCAGAGTGTGAAGCCACCTTTCAGGAGCTCAAATCATACCTCAGGCGAGCTCCACTCTTGTCTAAATCGAAAGAGGGTGAGAAATTAATTATATACCTAGGGGTATCCCAACATGCCTCAAGCACAGCCCTAACACGAGAAGAGGGAGGAGCTCAACTCCCTATTTACTATTTAAGCAAGAGACTCCTGGATGTTGAAACAAGGTACTCACTCATGGAAAAGCTCGTCTATTATTTGGTTATTGCCTTAAGAAAGTTGCGACCCTACTTCTAAGCCTACAACATAAGGGTCCTCACACAATTCCCACTGAGACAAGTCTTATAGAAGATGAATGCCTCAAGATGGCTGCTCAAATGGGCAATCAAGCTCACCCAATTTGATATTGAATATAAGCCTAGATTAGCCATTAAGGGGCAAGTGCTGGCTGACTTCATTGCAGAATTTATGGGAGCTGTGTAAGAGGAGGTGAAGATTCTTGAGGCCCTATGGTGGGAATTATACGTTGACGGATCGTCAAGCGACCAAAAGGCTAGAGCAGGGGTGCTTCTTGTTAGTCCAGAAGGGCATAAGGTCTTTTGCACTTTAAGATTTGGCTTCCAAGCCACTAATAATGAAGCTAAGTACGAGGCATTACTGCAGGATTGCGATTGGCCAGGGAAGTGTGAGTTGAAAGATTAAAGGTTTTCAGCGACTTACAGCTCATTGTCTACCATGTGAAAGGTGAATACTAAGCTCGAGGGTCGAAGATGATAAGCTATCACAAAAAGTCCAAGAGTCATTAAGTTCCTTCCAACAATACGAGGTTAATCAAATATCGTGAGCTTGAAATGTCCACGTTGATGCCTTGGCTTGCTTGTCCATTAATGAAGATGTTAATCTCTTGGGAACAATCCCGGTAGAGCTTTTTTCATCCCTAAGTATCGAGTAGCAAGATGTCGTAATGGCGATTGCCAGAGTGCCAAACTCTTGGATGAATCCAATCCTGGACTACCTGTAGAATAATAAATTACCAAAGGATAAACTTGAGGCATGACGTGTACGAGCTCGGGTAGCCAGATATTACATCTGCGATGATGCACTGTACAAAAGAGTGTTCACAATCCCATTTCTGATATGCATTGATGGTGAGGACTGCAACATTGTCTTGGAGGAGATTCATGTAGGCCATTGTGGAAACCTTGCTGAGGGGCTATCCTTTGCACAAAAAGCTCTTCGACAAGGGTTCTACTAGCTGACAATGAAGTAGGATGTTATAGACCTCGTCAAGAGTTGTGATAAGTGCCAAAGGTTCACAAAGGTGCCATAGGCTCCGCCAGCCTACTTGAGACAAATGACCAGTCCATGGCCATTCGTGATCTGGGGAGTGGACTTGATTGGACCGCTTCCTATGAGTTGAGAAAATTGCAAACATGTGATCGTAGCCATAGATTATTTCACCAAGTGGGCAGAAGCGAAGGAGCTCATTGAAATCTTGCCTGCCAAGGTCGAAAAGTACATATGGAACAATATTATTTTCAAGGTCAAAGTTCCTCAGCAGATTATGATCGACAATAAGACTTGGTTTACTAGCAAACAATTCCTAAAGTTCTATGACAAGCTCAAAATTATTGACCGTAAGCTAACAAGTAGGTAGAGGCTGTTAACAAGATCATCAAGCAGATCTTGAAGACCAAATTAGAAGCTAAAAAGAGAGCCTGGGCAGATGAATTATAGAAGATGCTCTAGGCTTATAGGACCACACCTTGCAACTCTATAGGGGAGACTCCCTTTTTGATGGTATACAGATGCGAAGCAATGATCCTAGCAAAACTTGAGGTCGTACCACAGCGAATAATCACTTTTAACCTAGAGGATAATAGTCAACTACTCACTACGAACCTGGATCTCGTGGAAGAGGCAAGAGAAAGAGCTAGCCTCAGAATTGCTACCTACCAATGACTTGTTATGAGACACTACAATCATAGAGTGTGGACTTGAAAATTCAAGCTCGGTGACCTTGTCCTACATCTCGTTCTTCCTGGAGCATGCAAATCCAATGAGGGAACCTTAGGACTGAACTAGGAGGGTTCGTACCTTGTTAAAAGGATCGTAGGCAGTGGAGCCTATCATCTAGCAGACATGAATGGGGAAGAGTTCCCCTGAGCTTGGAATGCCGAGCACCTTCGTCGCTATTATTAATAAATGTCCCAGCACATATAAAAGTTAGTCTATTGTAAATGTTTATGTGATTCTTTGAATTTTTGTGGAATAAGATCCATGAAGAATTCTATACGAAGTAGCTTGTTATGCAATATAGTAATGGTTGATATAGCACATTGAACTCTCGTCCTAGTATAAACAAATAATATCGCATATTCAAGCATGAAAGTCAAATAGTAACGAAGAAGGATGTGTCTAGCTTTCATTACAGTAAAATCATTCCATACAAATATTTCATAAAGTCTATCATAAACCTTAGAAAAAGAGATTCAAAATTACAAAGTTCATATTTTAAGAGGCTGGAGCTTCGGGAGCCAAGTCTTCTCAAGATTAGACGTTAGGAGCTGAAGCATCAGGAATATCTGTCGTTGGGGTAGCCACAGTGACCTGTGTGTCACTTTTTCTTTGAATGACAACTTTTGTTGGAGAGGCTTCAATTTTAGCACTCTTTCCCTTCCCTGAGGAGTTGATCTTGGTAGCTTTCCTCTTAAAATGATCCACAGCCTCCAGAACTTGCAGGCCGAAGAAAGAGAAGCCTAGCTCTGGATATTTCTCCCATAAAGTATAGAAGAAAGCTACACAAGTCTTGGATTTCATTTCCTTGGTCACTTCCACCACTAGTGAAGTTGTCTCTACTCTGACTTTGGCTGTTTCCTCCTTAGCGAGATCAACTTCCCTCTTCAGCACCCCCAACTCTTCGATGATGGCCTTAGCTCTCTATTCTATGAATCTCGCCTGCTGTTTGGCAACCTCAGCCATTCTCATCACTTCCCATGCTTGTGACTGAGCTTTGTCCAACTCTATCCTGGCCTTGTTCAGATCATTGGTTGCGAGACCAAGATTCAACATAGTAGCCTCGTGATACGCTACCTTGTGAGATAGAGTAGCTTCAATTTCCTTAACTTTGTCCCTCAACTCTAGGACCTTGGCTATCGAGACCGCTAGCTTGTCTATGAGATTGGACTTCTCCTTATCCTGAGCTTGGAGCGCTTTATCTATCTTCATCAGCATCAATAAGCTCTGTGAGAATGAATAACAAGATTAGATTACAAAGTAAATAGGATAATCAAGACAAGAAACACTACTTACCACCAAGCCATGGCGAGTTGAGTACCCCACCAGCCTCCCGATGGAGAACTCTTTGGCCTCCAATACCCCAATCTTGTTGTTAGATCCCAGGATTGTACCCATGCTATTGAAAAGGATCTAAGCATACTCTTCCATTTAGAGCCAAGCTTGGCCAATGGCACCACAGTCTTGACCCTCAGTGCTGTGCGCTTGCGAGAAGCCACCTTCTTCTTTCCCTTATCAACCTTCCATTTCTTGGAGGAAGGACTAGAGGGGGTAGCGACATCAGTTGTAGCCACCTCTTCAGGTTGCAGTGTTGAGGCTGGTCCTTGTGAAGGAACTGTGACTAGAGTTGAAGGCTGGTTTACAACGACTGGGGTTGTATCGATAGTGGGGGTTGAAGGGGCCTCCTCCTCCTCGTTAGAAAGCGATGTCTTAAGAATGAGCTCCATTATTTTATCATAGTCATTGAAATTGGTGGGCTTAACCTCTGTCACTCGGTAGATCCCTATCTCCTTTGTGAGCTCGGTGTATTTGGCTGGGGCGAGCTTGTAGTAGTAGAGGAGACTCTCATCAAGCTGGAAATCATTTTTGAGGTTGTTGGTTATCACGGATTGGTCCAAGATCTCCAACTCCTCAGCCGTAGTGTAGGCCTTTTTCTAGTCTTGTCTGCAAAACCAAACAAAGGTTAGGATTAAAAGCGAATATCAAAGAACTATTAAACTTACTCGCTCCTAGTTTACCTACCCGAAATGAGAACAAAATCAAAGTTTTTGAGGTAACATAATGAATGGGATGAAATGTAGAACCAATGAGATTTGTAGCACCTCCCTTTGGCATCCCCCTTTGGCAAGATCCTCTTGTACGGCATCTGCCGAGCTAAGAGATAGTAGAACCCGTCCGACGAGCTCACACACCTGAGGTCGTACAGGTACATAAGGTTTTGGGTGATGGCGGTGGAAGGCCGTTGCCCAAATGGATGAAGGCTAGCGAGATGAGTTGGGTGTAGGAATTTGGGGTGAGCTAAAATGGACTGAGTTTTATTTTATTTAAGAAATTAATGATGAAGGGTTGTATTAGAAATCTGAGTCCCACCGTGAGGTGCAGGAGACCAATAGCGACAAACTCCCAAGGTAGATAGGGAGCGTGGTCGTCCGGAATAGGAACCATGGCACTACACCCTTTAGGAAACCTATATGATTGAATTGTGGATTGAAGGTCACGGAGACACATGGTTGAGGTGTGTAGCTTGAACACTTGGCAGTTAAGACACTGGCTCGCAGTGGTCCCTTGGCCCTCAATATGGTTCGGACGAGCACTAAAGTTCGTAGCGACTTCCTTCCTACTAGAGGTTGCTTCATCAATATGTCGTACGACTTTCACACTCTGGGATGAACCTAGTTCATCGTCTTCGTCCCTAATTAGATGACAGTGATGTGCATGACCTGTTCCCATCTACACAAAGAAAAAGACTGGTCAGGTCACTGCTAGCCATGCACACTCCAAGTCATTGCATAAACCTTAAGGTCTACTTGCTAATGACCCCCACACTGCAGGCCATGCACACCCCAAGTCACTGCATAAACAGCCTAGACTCTGGCAAGTGAAGGGGACACAACAATCAAACCACAAAATCTTGCAAGACTAAAAACAATATCCATAAACCTTAAGGTCTACTAGCAGACTAACCATACTGATTCAAATAAGCCAAAACGTTTAAGCAAGCTCTACCTATTAGCACTATCATCCCTCAACCAATGACAATCAAATTTCCTATTGCCTGTGAAAGAGGAAAATGCAGAAAAGTGCAAGGCAAAAGGAGATGTATTGTAATCTATAGAGACAGAAGATTCGGAGCAATTTGTAACAACAATCTCCGGTGAAAAGAGCTTGAGCAACAACTAATAAATTGAATCAAAATCGGCGGAGATGGGCGATGGAGAAGTTATCACGATAACCGGAAGAGGAAATGGGTAGGAAGAGACTAGAACTCTGAAGATTTCAAATGGCGATTGAGGGGGAGAGAGAAGGCCCCTTTGATTTATAAAAGCATGTGATCCCACCATCGGATATAAAGGTCTGTCAGTCACCCACGATCCAATGGCTCTGGGGAAGCTAGCGGCCAACTCATAATGACACGATGAATGCATACCAAAACTAGGAGTAATTACTACCAACTGTCGGTAGGAATGAAAGAGCCATGGATGAGACGAATGGGAGTGCCAAACGACTCGTGGGATCGTAGGTCGCGCAGTATTAGACTATGACGACACTCCAAGACCTCGTGTTTAAGAAGTGCTAGCCATGCACCAAACTCTTGCGCAAGTCGTATCCAATAAGTGCGACGAGCACCAAATTCTTATGCAGACCACTCCAAGACCTCGTATCCAAGAAGTGCTAGCCATGCACCAAACTCTTGTGCGAGCTGCGTCTAAGAAGTGTGATGAGCACCAAACTCTTACACAGACCACTCTAAGACCTCGCATCCAAGAAGTGTCAGCCATGCACCAAACTCTTGCACGAGCCTCGTCTAAGAAGTGTGACGAGCATCAAACTCTTGCGTGGACCACTCCAAGACCTCACATCCAAGAAGTGCTAGCTAAACACCATACTCTTGCATGAACTGATATGTCTACACAACCTGCATGGAAACTCAGTCTCATGTCAACAATGATGCTTGAGCACCCTACTACTTAAACTTGACCTCAGGGGCACTCTAATATTCATGCTTTCTACTGATTAGAGCGAGCTAACATGATTGACCGGTCATGCATATGGCACATATCCTTTAAGTCGTAACTTGCTAGCTTAAGCCTATTGACACAAATTTTACTTTTATTAACTGGGGTCGATTAACCCATTAAACATTCCGTATAACGATTATCAAGTTATGATTATATAGGGGTTAGTCATATTGCTGATAGCAACCAATTGAACCATTAGTGTAACGAGCTTGCAAAGACGAAGGATATAAACGTAATGCTTGAAGTTTTATTAAAAGACCTCTTTCAATGGGGCAGGTTTATGTCAAAAGATCTGATATACAAGAATAAAGTAAAAGCTTAAAGCTATTAATTCCACAAGCGAGGAGAGAACCAGCCTTTGGGAGACAAACTCCCATCAGATGAAGCACCAATGAACATGGCTATTCTTGCTTATAGCCCTCCTCAGCCAACGACTCCTTTCCTAACTCAAACCCAAAGCAATTCAAAAAGGAGTCAGAAGTCTAGTTGGCAAGGCTGAACTTCACAAAAAAGCCATAAGGAAGTAATCCATGATCTGCACAAGGCTTCTCAGGAACCAACAAGAAGAGTTATATAGGGAAGCCACATGCAACAAGCAATTCACACCTCTAAAACCTCTGCAATAGACTATACACACCCTAGAGAGCTTCACTAGAAACCAAGCTGTTGGAAGCACAAGGGGCTTAACTAAAGCGTCTATCAGGCAATCTCATAAAGAAGCAAGAGAAACTTTATAGGCTTTATAAACCAGTTTGGGTCCATTAGTGAGCCAGAGGATATTTGGCTATTCTAAATTGGATGGTCCAGAAAAAACGAGATCGCCACACCAACGGCTAAAAATTATGCATAGTGAGAAGTATAGCCTAAAAGAAGGGAAATGAAAGTCTGAAAGACAGAAAAGACAACATGATAGCTTGAACATAAAGACTTGTCCATTCTGTAGATTATAGATGAAGACTTTAACTACCAATTGCAACTCCCAGCCCACAGAGTGAATTGAGAGTTGGGGGGCTTATGTTATAGGTATTTTTCAGAAAGTACTGGTTAGGCCGATCGAAGTCCAGTAGGAGGAATAACCAACTAGGTGGAGGCCTAAATTGGAGATCTAAGTCACTCAGTGAGGATACCAAGCCATTGGACGTGAGTTGAAGGCATTGAGCAACGTCGCGATAGGAGCGCAACTTGCTGGGAAGGCTTTCAATTCGTCAGTGAGAGGGCTATCACTCCAACCGTCCTTGAGGAGAACAACTAAGTGAGTATAACGAGGTTAGCTGGAGCCTCCATCTCATCCACCAGCACAACACCAGGTCACAAGGTTAGCGAGCCATAAGCATGTACGAAGTTTAGTCAGCAATCAAGGGTACACATCTCTAATTGACAGTTCAACCTCCAAACCAACATATGAGCCCCCCAGTAGTCCGACGCAAAGTATTAAATGCCTAGTGCGTTGAAAATAATCATTTTGCTACTTGTAAAATTACACTTGTAACCCTTCCCCCTTCTATAAATAGGAAGGGATGGTCATTGTAATAGGGGAGGAAGGATTTTGCATGCAGACACTCTACAAAAACAAAGAGAGAGCACTGCCATTGTAATAAAATAAAGAAAAACAATTGTTAGTTGATAATCAAAATCAGTGTAGACTAGGGGCCAACTTGGCTTTAGCTGAACCATGATAAAACTCTTGGTGTCTACTGTTTTTCTTCTTTTTCAGTGTCTTTCTTTTCTACTTTTTTTCATATTCAACTTGTAGTCTGGGGTGATATTGGACATAGATCTATTGACCGAATTTTGATGTCAACAATAGTGATATCCCTCCTCTTATTTATAAAGGCTAGGGAGGTTATAATAGTAATTACTTAGTTTGTATTTATGTTACATTAAAATAAATATACAAGACAACCTAGACTACTATAAAATGTCTTCTGCAGACTATCAACTGACTTCTGATGTTTGCTTTTTGTAGGTGGGGCTGGTATATTGCTTCCTATAGACTGGTCCTACAAATAAAGTCTAAGAGGGTTGTTGTTTCACGGTTTAGCTGGGCAAGGTGTGACGTTCATAAGCTAGAACTCTTAGTTGCTACTGGCTTTCAGTCAGCGAAGACGATCCTTGCGAGCTTGCCTTTGGTAGTGCAAGCTCATATAGCAAGTTGCTGGCTATGCGAGCTAAGACTTGTCCTTTAGTGAGCTAGGACTCTGCCTCGTTCCATTGCTTACGTAGATAGTGACCTGCCGAACTTGGCTCTTTCTTCCATCCAAACTTAGCTTGTTGCCTAGCTTTTGCCAGCCTATCTCACAGGTTTGGAAAATGTATATAACATAAGCCCCCAACTCTCAGCTCACTTCACGTGCTAAGAGTTGAACAGTTTAGCTGGCAAAAGGCCTTCTTTATGAATTACTGTGCAGTCTAAGTCTTCAGTCAGCTTATTGTTTCATCTGATCCAGGCCATACCTCTTGCTATACGTGTCTCACTGTCATGAATGAGTTTGTCTCGTTTTCTTCCAAAGCATTTAACAAGAGTGGTTTAAGAGCTTCTCCAGAACTCTTCAATGGGATCGGGGTCGATCTATTTGAAACATGAGGAGTTCTTCCTCCTTCCATCATTGAGTAAGCTGATAGGAACCTTAGACAAGCCCCCCATATTTTCGGTGGTCTACTTTTCTGAAAAGATGTGCATGGTCTGCTGTATAGGAAGCTTTTTCAGGCAATTCTCCTTCTATGAGAATAAGGGAAGATCTTACGTAGATCTTGGATTATTTCCTCACGGTGATGCTATTGGGTTTTTCCTTCTCAGCCACTCCGGTTGTTTCTTTGGAGTTCTCAGCACTAAGGGTGAGGTTGAGGAGGAGTTTACTATTGAGGAGGATGACTGGAAGAAGAAAGTTAGGGATCCAATATGCTCCTTAGTCCCTTAGGTGGTGGGAGTTTGTCTCCCAATAGCGGGCCTTTTTTTTTTATTCTCTTTAGCCTTCGGCTTGCTCTAATTTGTACTTCAAATCTTATAAATTTTACATCGTTAAGGATTTTTAATGAAAGAACCTTTCTTTATGATTCTTGCATATTGTACTGAATATTCTGCATATCACAAATGAAAACACAAATCCTGCTAATCGTAGTAAAATAAAATGTCTTAGATAACCAATCGATTGCATTTGTTAACAGATCTAAGAACCAAAATGCTTCAGTGATGAATAATGTAAAAATAGGTCACAATTGGTTAAGTTTATTTTGAGCATCTCCACACCTTAACTGGACCAGAGGTCACAGTTGGCCAATGAGTTTATTTTGAGCATCTTTGGACTAGAGGTCACAGTTGGCAAATGAGTTTAATTTGAGCATCTCCATGCTTCAACTAGACTAGAGGTTACAGTTAGAAAATGAGTTCATTTTGAGCATCTCCATGCCTCAACTGGATAAGAGGTCACAGTTGGCAAATGAGTTTATTTTGAGTGTCTCCTTACCTCAACTAGACCAGGGGTCATGGTTGGCAAATGAGTTTATTTTGAACATCTCCACACCTTAACTGGACCAAAGGTTACAATTGGTAAATAAGTTTATTTTGAGTATCTCCATGCCTCAACTGGACCAGAGATTGCAGTTGGCAAACTGAATATGCATGTTGCATGGGAAAGTTGGCTGCATGTGAGTTCAAAAGGGTCGCACACTTTCAATAGCTCAGAGCAAGTTGGATTCAGGCAATTAGAACTAGACTAATCGACAAAATATAGTTTCTTTCAACAAAGACAAAGAAAAGCTTTAACACTAGCTTCTGAATTATAATACATCAGTGTATAATTCTAACTGAGCCTCCTGGCACTTGGTTAGGATCTCGCTGGGGATGCTGAGCTCACTACTCTACAGGTTATACCACATATTCTTTTAGGTGGCCTCTCTTTATTAGATCCTCAATCATGTCTCTGAAGGCTAGGTAATTAGAAGTGCAATGGCTAACTTCGTTATGATAAGCCTAGAATTCTTCTTGGTTCCTCCACCTGTAGGGAATTTTGAAGGGCATAGGCCTCCCAATATCCTCTTGATCCCTTGCTGTCATGTATATCCTATCTTAGGAGTTCGATAGGATGCTGTAGTGCTCATGGCAGCCTGGGTGCTGAGATCGCTCACCCTTGGGCCTATTTGGCTTCTTTGTAGTCCACTTGTTAGAGTGGTCATGTTGATCCACATTACCCCTCTTCTTATTATGGGTTGAGCCATCCTTTTTGTGCTTCTAATCAGGCTTTCCTAAGCTAAAGGTTTCTTTCCATTTGATATGTTTGGAAGCTCGTTCATAAAACTTGGTTAAATCTTTCATGGGGGACTTGTATAGACTTTTATATAGCTTTCCATCTTTGCAAAGTCCCACAGAGATTGTTACCAAAATGGTTTCTTTAGATGGATTCTCTACCGAGTTGGTTTCAAGTCTGAACCTAGTAATATAATCTTTTAGCAACTCATGCTTATGCTGAAAGACCATCACGAGGTGCCAGGGGGCACGAGCTGCCTCTTCAACTCTTGGCACTGGCTGATGAACTTCTGTTGGCACTACTCCTAATTGCATATCAAGCGAATAGGAAGGCTTCTAAACTATGCCTAAGGTACACCTCCTAGTGTAGCTAGAAAAACTTAGCATTTGATCAGAGGATCAACTGTTTACAAGTCCATTTAAACATTGAACGCATCCAAGTGGTCATAAGGATCAATGTCCCCATTATACTGAGGAATCATGGGGACTTTGAGCTTGAGGGGGTGATAACACAATATTTGACATATCTATTTGTCCTCATGCTTAGCATTTTAAGAGCTTAAATGAGCTAATTCCAGCTAAGTTAAGATGTATTTGGGATTTAGTGTTAATTGGCAACATTTTGTAATTTTTTGCATTTTCGGCTATTTTGGAGCAGTTTCTGTAATTCTTGCATAACTTGAGTTATACTTGTCCAATTATGTGATTATTGTCTTGTAGGAAAGATAAGAGATATCTCTACAACTATTGTGAAGACTACAAGAGCTGAATCCATCATTTGATTATCTAAAATTGGAGATGAATTTGCTATAGAATACTGTCTCTCGGGCAGCCGACCTCTACTCACACAATAGGCCATAAATTGAGCTAGAAAGGTCCAATTGAAGTGAAACAAAGACCAAATGGAAGCTAAGATATAATTCTAGAACTTTCATGAAGCTTCTTAAGCTGAATGAATCATTTCAGGCATCAAAACTAGGCTACAACCTAGAGGTAAAGAAGCTGTGAAAAATGGGCCTGCAGAATTTGTGATTCAAGGCCCCCAATTGGCATCCAACTAAAGCCCATTGGAGCACCCTTTGCTCCAACAATTAATCATCCAGATGGAGACCTGAAATATGAAGAAAAAGAAGAGGGAGTGGCTTGTAAAATGGAGCTGAGCACGCAATATCAGTGCTGCCATTCAGACTGCCACTGAACCTACTTTCCAACTCAGCATTGCAGCCTTCCTTTTTGTACCCGGGAAACCCATTTGTCTTGAGACTTTTGGCTACGTTTTTGCTTGAGTTTTCTTTGTGTTTTTAGGGTAGTTTATGGGGGCCGAGAGAAAGCTTTTGCTCTCCCCTTTTTCTGTAATTTTTCCTTTCATTTTCGGCCTCCATGGAAGGCTAGTTGTAACCAAGTCCAAAGGGGCTGCAACTTTGAAGATTAATGAAGAGGTTTAGTTCCTTCATTCTTACATTTAATTGTTAGCCATTTATATCCTATTTCCTCTCTATTTTACTTGTGAAATCTGAATGGAATGACCTCATGATGTTTAGATTTCAATAGGATTGTAGCTTCATGATCTACATTAGGAAGAGAATAGGAAAACTAGCAATGCATTGAGCTTTTGATGTGT
>JANHAO010022105.1:0-12303 GCA_026873985.1 Saraca asoca
GACTTGCCAGTGGAATGTAAAAGCAGAGTAATAAGTAATTATATTGAAAAAAATTTCAGTTTATTACTTTTCCATATCTTTTTTTTTTAAAATTCAAGTAATTAAATCCTTCACATACTTTTTATAATATTTATTTTCAAGTGACGATGCTCACAAAGAATTCTATTATGTTTAGAAAGAATTCTATTATGTTTAGAAAGAAAGATTCCTATTCCATGCAAGAAAAAGAAAAAGTGACACAAAAAATCAAAATATGGGACCAAAACTTCTAGAGAAGGAAATCTGTTAAAAACAGTGCATAGCCAGGGCTACCTTATATGATGGGGTCACATACACCAAAGGCTAGTTACACTAAATTGTTCAGCTTGAGTCTTTTCTAGCTTAAACAGTTATTACAATTGCTCTCCAATGTGATATATATAGTGTGAAAATACTTGCAAGTAAAACAACACTACTCCAAAAGTTGTTTCTCTCACACTCGCTTTTCTTCACAAACATACACAATTAAGTGAGCAAACTGAGGAAGAAGAATGGAAGGAGGGCATCAATATAAGAAAGGGTTATGGAATATGACGAAGATAGAATTCTTATGGATATGTAAAGGAACATGGAATAGGCAAGTGGAATTGCATTGCCAAAATTACAGGTACTTAACCATTTTGTTCTGTATTTTCTTCATCAATCTACAAGAGAAACAACTGCCATTAATGCTCTTTCCATTGAATATTTAAATAAAATGTAAAGACGACTAATAAAATAAAGATGAAAAAGGTGACAAATTTTTTTAGCAGTCCATTGAATCAGGTGGAAGTACAGAGTAAACATTTGACACTCCATCAAAATTACATTAGGTGGAAGTTAGAATCATTGAATCAAAAATTTAATTTATCCTATGGACTTAAAGAAAACTTGTAGCAGATTAGTCAAAGAAGCAAAAGACCAGACACTTGATTGAGATTTGGAAGAGGATTAAGGATCCTACCAGTTGAGAATAGACAGAATGAGCTTCGGCAAGCAAACTTAGTTGTTCTTGGCAGTCTTCAGTGGCTAGTTTCTTCAATCAACAATAGTCCCTAGGTTTCAGTGAAAAGAACAGCAGGAGACAAATTTTAACTATTAGCAATACCTCGGATAGGAGACAAAAATATTAGTTTCTTCAATCCACACATTTATGCTGGTTTCTTTTGCATTCAGAGTATCTAACTCGAACCCACGACCTATTGGTTCCCCGTGCACTTTATGGCGGTTTACATAACCACCGTCGCCTAACTGCCGCTAAATTCATGTGAATAATGGTGCTCTTCACTTGACCGCCACTAAAAACCACCTTAGTATCTATCCATGTTTTTTGTGGCAATTTTTACGAACTGCCACTATTGAACCGCCATTAAATGCTTCTATTTTTGTAGTGTAATATTAATACAATACCTTTTCAAAATTTTAAATAAGCCACAACCACAATTAATTGTAAAAGATTAAAATCCTTTTAACCAATGATGAACTAAATTTTAAGGAAGAGAAGATGGAACCTCTAAAGAATATTTCCTCTATAAGAGTTGTAGAAAGGTTATTAAAAAGAAAACAATGAAGATCAATCATAAAGGATAGAAGTAAAAAAAAATTAAAAACAATAGAAAATCATACCAGAATTAGATGCACTTTGAAACTTTATACCAAATTAGAAAACAACTTAGATATTGGGTCAAAACAAATCTGTAAACACAAAAATGAAAGCAAAAAAAATTAGAAATAAGAATAAACTTGAGAATTGAATCTAGGTTTTAGTAAACAATTAGAAATAGAGAATTAAAAAAAAATTGAGTGATAAATCATACAAATTCATACATTTGCCTATAGAAATATGGAGAAGAGAAAATTGAATCGTGAGAAAAAATGTTTGAAATAGGAAAAGAAGGATAAAAGAGATGATACAAAACGAAGATGAATGCATGTTTATAGATACAAGAAATACTTTTGAAAACAAAGGAGAGAATATGAATTTCGATAACCAAATTGGCAACAAGAGAACTAAAAGACAAAATACAAAATAGACAAAAAGTAAATGAGAAATATTGAGAAAATAATTAGAGTTTAGAAAGGAAGGAGTAGAGAGAGGCTAAAAAAATTAGGGAGAGAACTCTTATATTATAATAGAATGAAATAAGATTGAATTGTTACATTAGAATAAATCTAATTCTCTATTTATTGAAAGCTCATAAGAAACATAAAGGCTATAAAAACCTTTAACTTTTGGTGCACTATAAGTAAGCCCATAACATCACCTAAATTCATAATATAACCTAATTACTAATATTACTTTCTAACACTCCATCTCAAGTTGAAGCTTACAAAATTTAAACTTGTTATATAAATTTTAACTCTAAAAAAAATAAAACATAATAATAATAAAGAAAACTTGAATTTTAAACTCCAAGAATGGCTTGTAACAAACACAACATATGAATAACTCCCCCTAAATGCCAACACTTAAACCTTAAAAACAATATCACAACCTTAGTAGATACAACTTCTAGAAGTCTTTAGCCAACTACCCCTGGTTACTTCTTTGACCTTCTTTCGATTGTTCTTCGTGGCACAAATGACAACTTTTTAAAGTCTTTTGCTAACTTCCCCTAAGCTACTTCCTAAATTTTCTAGTTAGTTCTTAAAATCACCAACACGTATGGTTGAAATTATGCCAAAACCACCAATATTACCACAAATTGTGTTTTTCACAAGTTGTATTTATTGAAGCCAATTCCAAGATATTAAAGCAAGTCATGCCAAACAGTGCTCCAAATCACATAAAGACACCCAAAATTAAAACTCTCCAAATGTGCATAACACCAAAATGCACTTCAAACAATAGCAACAATATCTGATTTAGATTCTTGCATCTACCAAACATCACCAATAATCAACAAGATTAAATAAAACATAGCAAGCATCTAAACAGAAGTTTCATTAATCCATAAACTAGCATAATCAAGTTTTAAACTACTCAAACCATCTATTGTAACAAGTTTTAAAAAAACTCACAAGAAATTATGTCAAAATGACACCTAATTCTGCAACACAATCTAGAAATCATAAGCCTAATTCTAAAAATAGGTAGGGATACCGCAAATATACTAAAAATAGAATTACCCAAATTAAGGGGTAATGCCTAAAAAAAAAGTTACTAAGGGACTGAAGTGAAAAAGTCTAAAACTTCACTGGGGTCGGATTGTAATTTCTTATTTTTCAAAAGGACTTATTTAAAGTTGATGAAAAGTCATGTGGTCAATGTGTAATTTTCCTAATTTGGCCTTATGTATAAATTCTCCCTAGGTCGGCTCCTTCTTTGCATGTTCTCTTTCTCTCTCCCGAAACTTCTCCTATTGCAGGATCCACCGGCTAACTTTTTGCTTCTCAATTTGCTACCATTAGGTGAGGCCTGACCACCAATCTTCCTCTAGTCACCTTCTCTAACGTCATTCCTATACGTGCTGCTTCTTCCTTTGGCTGAGAGCTTCCTCAGCTACTATGTGATTGCCTACCTTTGCTCCTTCGGTCTTCCTTGATCCAGCAAGCTTCAATGCCAATCTTCCATCCTTTTAGCTCTCTGACATCTTTCTTGTGTCAAACCAGCTTGGTTTCAGCTTGGCTTTCTTTCTTCTTCTCCATTGGTGTGCTATTTGGCTAGCACTCAGATCGGCTTGCCGGCGATGATCCAACCAACAGTGAGCTCCCCACCTGTACTTTGAAGGGTGGTGAGTAATCCTAGAATAAAAGATTTATTCTATAGCAGCTCTATGGCTAGTTTGTAAGAAATTTTCCTCAAAACCCTTACTATTCTAACTAGAAGAAATTTGAAAATTCTCTTGTTGTTTTACAATGTCTTACTTCAATAGAGTTCCTGTCAAAGGATTAAGCATACTAACGTTCAATTTTGGAGCTTCATCTGACTTAGCTTTCTAAGGATTTTCTAAGGTGAGTGGACAATCCTCTTCACTTAATGATCCCATGTGTAAATACAAAATAATTTTATTATATGCAATATTATGAATCCTTTTAAATAATAAAAATTTTCCTATATTAAAGTGGTTTCGAAAGTATATTTATATGTTATATATGTACGTGAAATAGTTTGCTGTGATTAAATGATGCATTTTTATCTTGTGTTATGTCATTAGAATTGGCAATTCTATTTTCTATGTGATGGGTAGATATAAAAATGCATCAGCCAATTTATATATGTTTTGTTAAATGTTGCTTACTTGAAATAGTGTTTTTCATATTACATGATATTTATAGATTATTGATTTGAGATACTGGACCCATTAAAAAATTTATTGTTAACTCTCAAGTGCACTGGTGACTGGAATAGGTAATGGCATAATAAGGGTGGAGCTATCAAGTATACAAATATTTGGCATGCCTATTAAATTGGCGTAATAAGGGTGGAGCTGTCAAATATGTGAATATTTGGCATGTGTATTGGATGTGGGTTATGGGGAAGTTTGTGATGTCATGATGTTACAGTTGCCTCTAGAAATTTTTCATTGGAATTGCAGTTGATTGGTTTGATACAAGCATTGTTATATTTTAGAAAGTTTATTTGGATACTTTCTTATGATTATGTTGTGATAGATATTTTTCATAGTATCATGTACTACTATATATTTCATTTTGTTAAATATCATATTTCAATTGTTTAACTTTCTTTATGGATGAAGCTTCCACACTTGTGAGATTATGATGTTAAATGGGTAAGCATACTTTCACGGCTATATATATAAATATACTTTTGAACATGATTTTTAAATGGGATTTTTGAGTGATCATGAGATTGTTTACTCACTGAGTTTCTATGAAACTCATTCCTTTCTTCCATGTTTTTCAGAGTTAGAAGATATTCCTTTAGTTGTGCCACACCCTCTTAGTTCCAGATCTACTCCTTGATCGAGTGGGTCATTTCTATAAAGATTAAAAGTATATAAATAGTGGAAAATCAATGGCAATTGATAGGAATGTATGTGCATGTATTGAGTATGATTGCTAAATGCTTAGTAGGATATGGATTGTGTAGTCTGGGCCACTGCATTTTATTTTGTGATTATACAGGTTGTGGTGGGCATGTAGCCCTTATGCTAATTTATAGGCCTTGAAACCGTGTGTCCAAAAAATAGAGAAAATTCTACTAGATTTTTATTAAAATTTGGTATATAAATACTTCATTGTGGATTGATGAAATAATGAGTCATTAGTATGTAATTGCATTGTAAGACTTATAGGGGTTTTCCTGATGGAAGGGGTTTCCTGCTAGTGACCTTCTATGTTGGTCATGTTCCATGGATTAAGGCGTGACACAAGGTAAAACAAAATCATACACAAAACACACTAAAACTACCTCAAATCTCATTAATTCCACCACAACCCATAGCTCTTAATTGAAATCAACTAGAAAGTTCTTCAAAATTGTTGAGTCCTGAATCAAAGTAAAAAAAAAGGAGCAATTTATAACTAAATCATTCAAAATTTCATAACACAGCCAAAATCTTTCAAAATTGCACTAAAACCATTAAGAAACTAACAAGTACAATTCCTTTAAAAAAGAGCCAAAAATGTTCTAAAATAAGTAAATAATGAACCTAGTCACACTTCATCGGAGCTTACTGTTCGCCATTAGGCACTGACCACTGATCACCACCTCATATCATCGAGGAGCTAACTTATCGAATGTGAAGGAGAATTTTGACTTTAGATCTAGGATGATCACCATTAACTTGAACCTTAAGAAGGGTGACCACAAGTTTCTCAAAATCGTACTTACAGGCATTTTAAAAGGAATGATCCAGACTTCACTTGGGAAGTTATGAAACCACTCAAGTAGGAGAAATCTCAAGCTTAAGAGTTATGAATAGTTATACAGTGCTAATCGATGTCTTACTAGTTATGGACAAATCATTTGCATGTTTACTTATTGCGGTTGAACACTTTATAACTCAAATGTGCATTTTCCTCTCTCTTTTTTTATTAACAAAAAAAATTAATCAATACTAATAATAAAAAATAAATAAATCTATAAAAAATTTACTATAACAACAACTCAGTTCTTAACTATATTTTTTTAAAAAAAATCCAAATACTAGACAAAAAAAGAAATAGAAAACCTAATATTATATAATGGAACACAACCTTTTTTTAGGTTGCTGGAAGAGGTATATAACCCACTAGACCTCAAGGTGAGTGATACTGCTCTAGTACCATATTAAAAAAATAATTAAGATTGAGAGGGAAAGAAGTAGAGAAAGGCTAAAGAGAGCTAGGAAAAACTCTGATATTATAATAGAAAAACCAAGACTAAATTGATACATTAAACATAAACCTAATAGTTTATTTATATAAAGCTCTTAAGAAACATAAAAATTATAAAACCATTAACTTTGGATGCACTACAAGCAAACCCATAACTTAACCTAAACCTATAATATAAACTAATAACCTAATTACTAATATTACTTTCTAACAAGAACAAAATTGAAATACCCCATTTCAGAAACAATTTGAAACTACAATAAAAAAAAAAAATCAAAAGCCATATTCTAAGAACAAAATTGAAATACCCTAATTTAGAAGGCTGTGATATATTCCTTTTTCCCTCTCATCCTTCACATAGCAGTTGTCTGTCCATATATAAAAAACATTCTCCAGTAGCACAAGCTAGGAAAATGAATAAACATAAATACTTTGAATTTTGTTAAAAATTGCCAAAAAAAACAAAGATTTGGTACTATTTTCCTTGTGACTTCTCCATGAATCTTTTAGGTGCTAAGTATTCATCTAGAAATTGTAACACAAAATCTCTGTTTCAAATTATACATCCATGATTAAGTATTATCTTCTCTATGTTTCAAATCTTTAAGACTTTAACCTCAAGTGTATTAGTCTGGTAAACAATGTTCAACCCATATGCCTATAACAATTACTCAAGCCAGAGTTAGTATAAAAAAAAAGTCTATTAGTAAAAAATGGAGCCATTGCATAGAGGGTTATGAGTTAGAATTTGATGAAGTAGGCTATGAGAAAACATTTCAAGGCAATTTTAAGAAATAACATAACCTTCAACTAGACCTCACATAGTTAACCATAATGATAATAAGCTACTTGTTGATGGTGGAATCTGGTTAATCAAAAGAGTTCAGAAAACCTAAAATTGCATAAGGTAAGTGTAGAGAGAAAAAGGAAGATGGAGAGGAAGAACAAGAAAGGCACCAGGGTTTTTTAATGTGGTTCAGCCAAAGTCTAGTGACTCCTATGTCCACGGTAGGTTATGAGTTAAAATTTGATGAGGTAGGCTATAAGAAAACATTTCAAGGCAATTTTAAGAAATAACATAACCTTCAACTAGACTTTACATAGTTAACCATGATGATAATAAGTTACTTGTTGACGGTGGAATCTAATTAATCAGAAGAGTTCAAAAAACCTAAAACTGTAGATGGTAAGTGTAAAGAGAAAAAGGAAAATAGAGAGGAAGAACAAGAAAGGCACAAAGATTTTTTAATATGGTTCGGCCAAAGTCTAGCGACCCTTATGTCCATGGTGGTTTTTATTTATCAGTGTAATGGCTAAGTACATGTATATATTTATTCTTGGATCATCCTCCCCCTGTATAATGAGTTCAACCCTTTAATTATAGTTACTGGGGTGCACAATCTTAACATATTCTAGAGAAGAAAAAATAATAAATTAATTATAAGTTAATTCCTACAAGTTGACACCCATGAGTTAATCCTTTCTTGGGTTTAGTGTGCTCTGAGCTACAGGATGGAGCTCATTCTAAAGTCATGGCTTTGACACCAGTTGATAAGTGACTTGAGCTCACTTTTAGCAATTTGATGTCTTGCTCCAGTGACCTCAGTCTTGGTCAAGCTGGGCCTTTACCAGTTGGACTTATCTATTAGGCTTTTGCCAACCCATTTGTGTGGTTCAAAAATACCCACAATATAAGCACTGAGCTCTTAGTTCATTCTACAGACTAGAAGTTGTAATTTTGCTAGCAAAAGCTTGTCATTACAATTTGTAATGTTGTCATTTAGACTTCTATCTTGTCATTTCATCTACGTCAAGCCATACCATTATTACTGCATTTAATGCATGTATGTTAGCGTGGTAGTGACTGAACCGTTAGATTGAGGGCAGTTGATTAGTTTTCAAGCTATTCAAGCTATATAGGGTAAGAAAAGACCAGTGCTCAATTTCCTACTTCCCAGGGTTTAATGACTGGTTAGGCTTATTAATTGAGCCCTCCATGTTTTTAATGGTTTGGGTCTTTGGTATGATGAGGCGTGTATAGTCTGTTACATAGGAAGTTCCTATGGATAATTCCTCTCTGAGGATCTTAGGAAGTGTTATACAGATCTTGTTTCCTCATGGTGATGCTGATAAATTCAGTTCTTTCATCTTTGTTCTTTGGACTCCTTGGAAGGAAAATAGGGAGAAAGTTGAGAGCAACTTGGCCAGCAACCAAATGATGGATGGCATGCTTGTTAGATATGTCAATCCTTTAGCCCACCAGGGGTTCATCTCTTCAAAGCCAGCTTTCCTCATAGGATATGATAGTTGTAGGCTTTATTTCGATCTATATTTTTGAATCTTTATACGTACATTTACCTCATTGAATGAGGTTTTTAATGAAGTTTCATAATTTTCTTATTTATCCAAGTACATTGTATAGATTGCAGATGATAGCATGTAGGTTAACATAAATGAGTTCCTGCAATTCATAACTTAATAAATAGTTAAAATGAATGCCAATAGGTGAATTGACCTTAACTAATAATGAATTAAATGCCCAGGTAAGTCGCATGAGAGCTGCACCTTGGCTAGCATGAGTGGAGTGCCTAGGTAGGTTTTATGAGAGCTAAGCCTCAGCTAGCACGAGTTGAGTGCCCAAATAGGTCGCATGAGAGTTGTGCCTTAACTAGCACGAGTTGGGTGCCCAAGTAGGTCACACGGATGCATTCAGCTAGCATGAGTTGAATACCGAGAATACCGAGGTAGGTCACATGTAAGCTACTCCTACGTGAAGTATTGTCTGCTTTGGAATATCAACAGGGGTGCCAAATAATAAGTCCCTGGATGACTACTCATAATATGTATTGTCTGCTTTGGAGTATCGACGGGGGTGTCGAATAGTAGGTCTTTGGACAGCTCCTCACGGTGCCGAATAGTGGGTCCTTGGACGACTCCTCACGGTATGTATTATTCATTTTGGAGTGTTAATGGGAGGAATGATGATTGACCCCTGGACTGCTCCTCACAATATGTATTATCTGCTTTGGAGTGTCGATGGGGGGATGATGATCGACCCTCGGATGGCTCCTCATGGTATGTATTGTCCGCTTTGGAGTGTCAATAGAGGTGCTGAATAGTAGGTCCCTGGAAGGCTCCTCACGAAATGTGTTATCCTATAATAGGCCCTTATAGTTCGGATCTAACGTCCCGTAGCCTTGCGAGCTTCAAGAAGAATAATGTGTAGTGCAAGATCACCAAATTTGAGTCCGAACTTGGACCTTTATCTAAGGGGGTCTCCACGTTATTGACGTTGTGCCTAAACTTGGTGATGTAGTTTTTTAGTAACTCATTCTTTTGCTGAAAGATTGTTGTGAAGTGGCAGGATGGTGCAAGTTACCTTCGTAATGCTTTGTACTGGTTGATGAATTTCTTTTGGCACTTTTCCCAATGATCAATACAGTAAGCTGGGAAATTCCTGAACCATGCTCGAGGTATGTCTCCTACAGTAGTTGGGAAGACACAACACTTAACCAGAGGATTGGTTATCTAAAGATACATCTGAATGTTGAATATGTCTAAGTGGTCGTATAGGTCATTATCTCCATTGTATTGAGGGATCAAGGGGATTTTAAGCCTATAAGGGAGAGGTTTTGTCTTGATCTTTCTAGAGAATGGTGTCTTCTCCTTATAGCGATCTCGACCCTCTTGAGCTCAGGGATGTTCTAACTACTTTACCTTTTGAAGTAGCTCTTTTACAAACAAGTCATGTGTCCTAGATCACCGACTAAAAGATCGTTAGCTCTTTTTATCGCCCTGGTCACGAGAGTAGTGATCTGAAGTTTGGTTACTGGAATAGCGACTTGAAGTTCTTTGCCTTTTATGCATACGAACTCTAGGCGTAGCAACTTTGACTTGTTTTTGCACACCCTAAGATTGAGCCAACACTTTAACCGCCTTAACGAGCTCTCTTACTATGTTTTCAAGGGCTTCCTAACATTGGTGCCACGCTTGCACTCCATCAATCTTAGGAATAATATCGGTAAGCTAGTAAAGGGTTGTTAGAGGCAAGCCGATGGTGATACCAGTAGCAGGGACGACAGAAGTGCCCGCCATGGGGAGAGCTAGTTCCCATTGTTATTCTATGTGACCTTCAAGCTAGTTATCCAAAGCGACTAAACTCTTGGTGGTTCTTCTTCTAACCATCATAACTGGATGGAAAATTAAGGAGAATGCAATTTAGGTCCCCACAGATGGTGCCAAAATGTTGATAGTGGAATCTAGTTAATCAGAAGAGTTCAGAGAACCTAAAACTATAGATGGTGAGTGTAGAGAGAGAGAGAGGAAGATGAAGAGGAAGAACAAGAAAGGCACAAAGGTTTTTTTAACATGGTTTGGCCAAAGTCTAGTGACTCCTACGTCCATGGTGGTTTTTATTTATCAATGTAATGGCTGAGTACATGTATATGTTTATTCTTGGATCATTATCCCCCTGTACAATAAGTTTAACCCTCTATTTATAGTTACTGAGGTGTACAATCTTAACATATTCTAGAGAAGGAAAAATAATAAATTAATTACAAGTTGATTGTTACAAGTTGATGTCTACAAGTTGACACCCACAAGTTAATCCCTTCTCGGGTTTAGTGCTTAAAGCTACTGGTTGGAGCTCATTCTGAAGTTGCAGCTTTGACACTAGTTGATTAGTGACCTGGGCTCACTTTTAGCAATCTGATGTCTTATTCCAGCAGCCTCAGTCTTGGTCAAGTTGGGCCTTTACCAATTGGACTTATCTATGGGGCTTTTGCCAGCCTATTTATGTGGTTCAAAAATACCCACAACACTACTTAAAAGCAACACCCTCCTATTTAACTAAAAATTGGATGTAGAGAAAGAATAAGCAAATATACAAGGGATACCTTTAATGAAGCCATTGAAATTTAACTACACATATGAGATAAGCTTAATTTAACCCAGAAATAAGGTATTAAACATCAACAGAAATAAAAATTGGTAAGAAGCACAAAAAATTGAAAAATTAGAGCTCACCTCTTTCTCAACTGCATTTTTTGAAATTGGAATGGTAAAGACATAATCACCACTCACATGATTTTATTAGGGGATGGGGGCTTCAAATGAAACTATTAAATAATAAATAAATTTTGAAATTTTCTTGAAATTAAGCAAAAGGCATATTTCTAAGGATTGGACAGATATCAAATTATTACAAAATTAGAAACCTGAGCTCCAACATAGATGAAGTGCAACCTTAGATAGCTATAAAGAGAAAACTTAGGAGTTAGCACATCGCTAAGTCATGAACATTATTGTTGGTAACCCTTTAATTCCATCCAAATGGCATCCATTAGCCAACCATATGCCGTAATTATGATACATAGGAAATTGCATAGAATGATGTGAGTGTGGCTCATGGGTGACGCATTTGGACAATAGGTACAATAGTATCAACTTGCCGATGTGTCACAAACTGAGACTTATGACCAAATTTGATAAGTAAATATGATTGGATTTGAACAAAACTTGGCATTAAAATCAAGCATGAAGAGAAGATCATATGGCACAAATTTGGGAGAAAATGCATAGATAGATTATTTTTCCTATTTTTCCCTATTTTGAGGACATTTATGTAATTTTGACTAAGGAACTTGTCTAATGTGAGTAGATAAGCATATGGTTGTGATCTTTGGATTTTTATCTTCACTGTAATACCTCAAAAAGAAGGTTGTTGAGGGACCAAAGTGAAAAAGTTAAAAATTCATTGGGGCCAGATTATAATTTCTTAGTTTTTAGAAGGATTTATTTGAAGTCAGTGGAAAGTTTTGGGGTCAAACTATAATTTGCCCCATTTTCTTTTTATTATAAATTTCCCCAGCCTGGCTCTTTCTTCGTGAGATTTCTTTGGTTCTCGAAGCTTCCTCTGTGTTAGCCTTAAAGGATATTGTTAACCCCAAAACGAGTTTTACATCATTACTTATTAGTTTTGGATGTTGAAAAATAACTGAA
>JANHAO010022106.1:0-12341 GCA_026873985.1 Saraca asoca
TGAAAGTAAAGAGATGAAGACCAATCTTTTAAAGTGGTTCAACTTGAATTGAAACCGCAATTCAAGTCTACTCCACTTGATCTTTTTCAACCAAAAGACCTCTGAATTAAAGAAGAAAACCTTCAGGATTGCCAGGCTCCTAAAATGCCAGTCTTTACAATGCAATCACAAGAAATTAACAATTTTCTTGCTAACCTAGAAGATTTATAATAGGCTCTTCTAAACCTATACAAATTTCTAAACCCTAAAAATCTCAAATAAATGAAATAGAATTAATAAAAGAGTTGGATATACAATACCAATTGTTTGAGAAGAATTTCCCAAACAAAGCTACATAAACTTGAAGCAGTGTTGATCTAGAAAGATTTCAAAACATTGAAGAATCTGAAATATTTTGAGTGTTTTTCTCTCAATCAATTTTTGCACTTGAAAGATATGAAAAGATATGTGAAAATCTCATATTTATAGGTGAGGATTGATTCAGAATAACTGTCATAACCGTCTGTAATGGAAAAATGGTTTTTCAGTTTGTACATCAATGTAACATCGATTATAGTCTGTTATTCACTAATTCATCTGTGTGATTTCGATGTGCAATGAGTTGTCTGAAGCTATACATCAATGTATACATTGAAGTAGATAAATTTCTAAACCTTTGGTAATGATTTTTGGCTAATACATTGAAGTGACGTCGATTTAATAATGAGATTTCATTCATACATCGAAGTATACATCGAAGTAACATTGATTTAACTGTGAGTTTTTATTTGAATACATCGAAGTGACTTCAATTTATTTATGAAGATCTTTCACAGTTCTTCAATACATCGATGTTGCATTGAAGTATGCAATAGATTTTTCTTTTAAAATCAATTTTCTCACTTCTTCTTCTAAAACAACTGGATCAAATGTTGCTTTAGTTTATATACATAGAATCTTATTGAAATATGAAATATTACAACACTTAATCTTGAACTTCTTCACTATTCTCGAATTAAAATTCTTGAAAAATAAATTCAACATACTAAAACATATTATTAGTTCAAAATTGGTTTTTCAACATTCAAAACTAGTAAGAACTCTATTTGTCATATTTTTTTGGATATTTATTGTTGATTAGGGATTTGTGTGTTGCATGACTATAGGGGAAAGATTGTTATCTTGAGATAAAGCCTTAATTGATTTTTCTTGTTAATATGTGTTATAGGCTCTAAATGTATGTTTGATGCCTTTCTAACCTTAAAATTATGTGTCATCATAAAAAATGGAGAAAGTGTTATCCCTAGCCCCTAATTTTTTAAATTAAGTAATTTTGCATTTTAATAACAACAAATGATTTTGGTTAAGTTAATTTAGTTTAATTTTAATGAATCTTTCATGGATGGACATGGATTTCTAGTTAAAGACATCGATTAGGCCTTGTTCAGAATATTTTGTAAAGGTTTAGACCTAGTAGAGCTAGCTCAAATTTGGAACTTCTTTTGGAAGGTTTGCCTCTTGTTTTAATAAAGAAGTTTTTGAAAAAAATTATATTAAAACCATTCCAACATTTTACTAAATGATTTATTATATTCATTTAGCTTACAATTAAGGTTTTGGATTGTTTTTATAAGGTTTAAAATGGTTTGAATTAGTTTTGAAATAAATTTGTAAATTTTATTTTTTACTCTCATGGCCTGCAATTTGAATCAGCATTTTAAACATATTTTGTGATCATGATCATCAGAATAGGGAAAGTGTTCTTGCCTTGCTATTTAAATTGAATTTTACACTGGTCTCTTGTGATCTATGATTCTAATTGTAAGCTTATTAGGATTGGCTGAATATTTGCACATTTTGATGATTCAAATCAAAATTTAAACTATTTTCTATAATTAGAATCAATGGCTTTTAAACTCTATTTTTATAATTATAATCATGATTTTGATTGCATGAATCTCTAAACTTACTAAAGGTTTATAATTTTTGGCATGCAGAATCATATTTCACTCTCATTTTGTGATTCAAATTGATGCATTCAAATATGAATGTTATGATTTTGATTGCAATTCTAATTAAAATTCAATTTTTCAATTTATAATCGTGATCACATGTTTGAATTTTGCACATAACAACTAGATTTTCAATGTGCACTTTCTCTTACTATAAATACTCATTTCACACATTTTCTTAATGCGAAAACCCAACTTCTTATAGGCAAACACTATCAAATTCATCTATTCTTCAATTCTTCACTTCATCTCTTACATTTAAGTTAAATCTAATTGAATCTAATCCTCTAAAGCTTCCTTTTTGTATCTTGAATTGTTGAGCTCTTTTCATTTCTCTTATATTCAATTTAAACACTAATTGGTTTCCTAGGGGTAGCCTTATCTATGGAAAAGAGTAGTTGAGCTCTTTCTATTCTTTGATTGAAGATCTGAACAGGGTTGTGGTTGTGGTTGAGCAATTGTTGTATTCAACTTCTCTAACTGCCGATTCAAACTTGTAGGTTTTTTGTTATAGTGAATTCAAGCTCGTTGAGAACTCAGAAGTGGATGTACATACTGGAAACAACTTTTCAAGGGGAAACAACTATAAATCAGTGTTTGAATCTCTCTATCATTACTCATTTACTTTCGGCACAATATTTTATTGAGATCCATTAGTATTTATAATTTTATTAGATAGTTGATATTGTGTTTGCTGGTTTTCTTTATTTCTTTGTGATTATACATTTCTTGTTTCCAAGACAATTTGTTGTTTTTGCTAAAACTAAAAAGGGGTTTGATGAAAATTGTTTTAAAATTGTAAAATCCAAAAACCAATTCACTCACTCTAGGTGAAATCCATAGCTATATCAATAAATCTTTATTGATAAAAATTTTTAAAAAAAAATTATGTATTTTGTATTTAAAACAAAAGAATATTCAAATTTTTCTTTTTTCATCTTCATCATTTATTCATGGAGTTAATTCAGATTCAACTAAATTTGACCAAATTTTGTCAACCACATTTATCAACTCTCATAATTGTCCAAACACTTTCTCAATATTTTTTAATATAATTATTAAAAATCAACATTTACAAAAATAGAATGAAAGAGGGAAGAGAGAAAAAGAGAAGAAAGTAAGGGGAGGAAGGGAAGGATGGAAATGGAATAAAGGGACACCCAAGGAGAGAAAGAAGAGAAAGAAAAAGATAAGAGAGATGGAATGAGGAAAATGAGAGATAGAGAAACAAAGAGGGTGAGAGAAGAAAGTATCTGTGGTAGAGAGAGGAAGATAAGAGAGAGGGGTAAGGAGGAAGATAGGAGAGAGAGAGAGAGAGAGGGTAGAGAGAAGAAAGTAAAGTAAAGTAATGTAAGTAGGACAATGTAATATAAAGTGATTTCCTTTAATTAAAATGGGAATTCACAAATGTATAAACATCATTAAATACACAACGGATAATAAGAACCCCGATGTGTATACAATAATGGTAGTATTTTTTTAAATATGATGAAAATTAATATGTCAATTGTTATTAAAAAATTGATGTCTGAAACCGACATCTAATCTTTAGATGCTGATTTATTTTAAAAATTGACATAATTTTGAATTAAATTTTTATTTGAAGAAGAAAATTAAGACGCCAGTTGTTATAAAAAATTGACATCTACTATTTTCATGTCAGTTGGATTTTAGAAACCAATAATCATAATTTTGAATTATTTCATCTAATTTTACTTATAATGAATAAAATATTCTCTCATAATTAATTTTTCTATTCAAATTGTTAATTCCATTTCGATTAAAACTCTAGTCTCAAAATATTTTGTTTGACAATTTCGAAGAAAATTTTCAAGTATTTAAAATATTATTTAATGAACAAAATAATTCAACTATTTAAATATTATTTAATGGATATTTTTTAAATAATAATTAGCCATGGGTTTATTTGGGAAAATGTATGGATAAAATAATTCAAAAATAAAGTCATTTTAGTCAATAAAATCAAAAAAATTCAAATTATAATTAGTCAAAATATAAAAAAATTAAATTATTTTGACATTATACATTAGATAATAGGAATCCCTATGTATATATAAGAGTGGTGGAGTTTAAAATCTGTGAAATTTAAAATAATTTTCACAAACCTAACTCTTCCTTTCCCTTTCTTGCTGGTTTGAAACCTAGCTCACTCTCTTCTTTGTCTAAAGTCCATCTCCAATTATTCGAAGGCACATGTGTGAAAAAAAGGAAGCAACAACTGACCTTCTTCTTTGTCTTGTAACAATATCATCTTTAGAAACTCTCTATCTATTTTTGTTAACAAGCAATTTTTATTATTATTTGATTTTATTTTTCTGTATACCAAGTGACCATTTTTCTACAATGTTGAACTATATACCCAATGTTGAACTATTAGTTTGAAGAAATTGTGTTATTTATTAGTTGATAGCTTTAGAAAAATGCAATCTATCTCTACAATGAATAGGTCTTGTCAAATGCCAAAGCTTAATAGCCTCATGCCATAAATTAAAACACCATCTAGTATCATAATTAAGCATTGTATGCATATTAATTCATAAAATTCAATTCTGAGAGGTTTATGGGTTCATGTTCTTGTGTATTTGTTGAGATTTAGATTGGGTAGCAATCAAAGATGGATGTCTACTGATTAGTTGAGTGAAGAATATCTTAGATTCTATATTGGACTACTATAGTTTAATTATATATTGCATTGGATTAAAAAAATATCATAACAATTAAATAATTTAGGCCAATTAATATGCAATCAAACTATTGGGCCTAAATAAGACCGAAACCATTAGTAGGCATTAGCAATATGAGCCTTGTAATTGGACCGACAATGAAAGATTAGTTGGCTTAGTAGGCTAATAACAAGGCAGGTCTCTTCTCATATCCCAGTATGAATTGTCATTATCTCATTGAGACTTCAGAATAGTTTTCTCCCTTTTCTTTGCTAAGGCATGTGAAGAAAGTACCTAACCAGATCTAGGTATAATGGATGCATAATCAGCACCAAGTATGTTAATTATATAATAGTTAAATTATTTGTATAAATTGATTCTTTGTAACATGATGTATCAAATTAGGTTAATTAACTAATTTTATTATTTCAATTTCAAACAATTGGTATTAGAGTCAATTTTTTCCTTTCATACTACAAGGCTTAAATTTTTTTTGAAATTTTATGTGATAAACTACTAGATTATCCAAAATCATTAATGAGAAACATCATGGATTTTAATTTTATATGAAATTTTTTCTACATTCTGAGTTACTGTATAGCATGAATTAATGATAAATTTTGTGAATTTTGAGATGGAATCACAAATTTGATTACTTTAGTTTTCCTAGAAAATTTGATTTCTTAAATTTGAATAATTTAAAGGGATATTTTTTGAATTAATTTATGATTTCATCTCAAGAGCATATAATGTACAAAACGCATACATTAATTTGAACAAATGCTATTTGAAAATAATTTTTTTAAAAAAATTATGAAGGCCATTTGGATGGCAAGACTTTTTCATCAAAATTTAACATAATTGTAGGATATTTGTTCAAATTGATTAATGTTTAATTACTAGAATTATTACACAAACAAAAACTCTCAATCAATTTTTGAAAATTTGAACACTAGTGGCATCAATTTTAAAAATTTTCAATTCAACAACCCTTGAGTTTGATATTTTTCTTGGTTAAAATTGCACAAAATAGCACTAGATTTTTCCAAATTAATAGAGGGTTTACTTTAGAATGATATGGGTGACAAAACCTATCCAAAATATTTTGCAAAAGCATGGCTAAGTTTGAAGAATTTCGCTACAACTGAAACCAACTCAAAAAGCTCAAAATCAAACCCAAAACACAGTGATTCAGGCAAGAAAGACAACTGGCTCAACATATGCCTTGCCCATGCATAAGGGTAGTGCATGTGAGCCACGTGCTATCATGACAATAGCAAAGGGGGAAGATGATTATATTGATGGCCTCCATTCTCCATGGCAATTTTTATGGATGTTTTTTCAAAAAGAAAGAGCCCATGATAGATGTTGATTATATTGTTGCTCAGAGGGCTCAACATGAAAAATTGACACATTCAAATAGGGTTTGTTTGATGGTGATTAAATACATTATGGATAAGACCATCAGGTAGAGTGTTATTGACTCACAATATGCTAAGGCTTTCATGGATTATGTTGCTAAAAAATATGTCAAGGTTGACAAGGTTGAAAAGGGCCATTTCCTGCCTTTGCTTGAAATGACTACTTATGATGGAGTCAGTAGAGTTCGAGAGCATATCATAAAACTAGTGCATTATCATAACCCAACTGAAAGATATAAATGTTGGCCTAGGAAATAGTTTTTTGATCTAGCCATCTCAATTTAATGTTCTAAAAACCTTTTTCAATAGGTGAATGGACTATCAATAATATGATATTCACTATTAGTCAAGTTGAGGAAGATATGAAGAAAGGGATAATTCAAGCTATCAATCATTTTTTTAATGGTTCAATTTTTGGGCAAGGAATCAAACCACTTCAAAAAGACAACAAGAAGAAGTGAAATTATGAGAGGAAGACGAATAAGAAGTAGCAGCAATGTTACAAACCCAAAAAGTCCTTTTTAAGACATCCTTTAAATTCTACAAGAAGTATGGGCACAAAAGAGCTAATTGCTTCAAATTCAAGAAGTGGCTCAAGAAGAAAAAGAAAGGTAATCCTATAGCTTTAATATGCTTTGAATCCAATATTATTGATGTTCCATTAAATACTTAGTAGTTGGATATTGGTGTAACCATTTATATGACAAATTATTTATAGGCGGTGGGAAATTTGAAGAAACCAAGTGATGGAGAGCTGGTAATTAGACTGGAATATAGTGCAAGTAAAGCACATAGAAATTATTTCTTTGTTTTTATCTACTGGTCATGTTTTAGAATTAAAAGATATTATTTATGTACCTTCCATGAGAAGGAACTTGATTTCAATTATGGCATTAGACTAAAAAGGATATTCTTATTATTTTGGAAATGGAAATTTTAATTTGCTTTAAGGTTCTGCTACTATTGGCACCGATTTTTGATACAATGGTTGATTTAGATCCCAATTTTGTAAATTCTATAAACATAATTATTGGAAAAAAAATTGGCAGAGCAAATGAGAAATCTTCAATGCTTTGGCATAAGTGATTGAACCATATTTCTCAAGAAATGATGGAAAGATTAATAAAAGAAGAAGTTTGTGTTATCTAGATTTCTCATATTTCACCATTTGTATAGCTTACATCAAGGGAAAACTCCTTGCTAGAGCTAGAGAAGGGAAAAGAACTAGAAAACAAGATGCTCTGGAGTTAACCCCCACTTCACTTACTACTATAGATGGATACAAATATTTCATCACATTTATTGATGACCATTCGAGATTCAGATGGGCAGAACTTCTCATAGAGAAGTATGAATCATTAGATACCTTTAAGAAATTTAAGGTTGCAATTGAACTCAACTAGGAAAGCATATTAAATGTGTTAATTCAAATAGAGGTGGTGAATATTATGGTAAATGTAGGGAAATAGGGAGAAACCCTGGTCCTTTTGCTAGATATATATAAGAGTATGGAATAGAAGCTAGTTGCACTATGCCTAGAACACCAAAGCATAATGGTATAAATATAGTAAGATATATGTTAGCTCATTCTTTTTTGCTAGAATTTTTTTGGCATGATGCTTTGAAAACTATTGCATATCTTGAATCAAGTTCCTATCAAATTTGTGCCTAAAACTTCATATGAGCTGATTTAATGGAAAATGCTTGGTTTAAGGCATTTCTATATTTGGGGTTGTAAAGTTAGGAAAAAGCCTAGTTTGAGGCATTTCCATGCTTAGGTTTGTAAAGCTAAGGTAAGGTCATATTGTCTATTCACTAAGAAACTTAATTTAAAGACCATAAGTGGATACTTCATTGGCTATCATAGTAACTTTAGAGGCAGCAAGTTTTATTGTCCAACTCAATCTATAAGAGTTGTTCAGTCAATCATGCTATCTATTTTGAGGATGAGTTAAAGAGTAAGAGTGATGCACCTCGTGTTACTTTTTTTAGAGAAGAACAAAATGTTGTCCCACCAATGACTGAAGAGTAGAGCATTGTCCCACTAATAACTCCATCAATTGGAACATTTCAGCTAGTTCTACAAGATGATCTAGTGCAATAAATGATAAAGAATAGAGAACTAGACATTATAACTGAAGAGGTTCCTTAGAAGAGATTTCAAAAGGTACATCGATAAACAATTTCAAATGATTACATGATATATATATATATATATGCAAGAGCATGAGTTTGATGTCAATGATGACTCATATCCCATGAACATTTCAAAAGCAATTTTTGGTATAAACTCTTTGGAATGGATGAATGCTATGGAAGATGAATTGGCTTCAATGTATAAGAAAAATGCATAGGATCTAGAGGAATTGCCTACTAATTGCGAACTGCTTAGATACAAATGGATCTTTAAGACCAAATGGAATGTTTAAGATGAAATTAAGAGGTATAAAGCCAAATTAGTGGCAAAGAGCTACACTAGAGAAAATATATAGATTACAAAGAAACATTTTTCTCAATTTCAACTAAAAACTCATTTCAAGTTGTTATGGCATTTGTGGCTCTCTTTGATCTAAAGCTCCACCTTTGGGATGTTAAAATAGCCTTATTAAATGGTGATATGTCAGAAACCGTTTATATGAAACAATCAAATGGTTTCCAATATAAGGGTAAAAAACACTTAGTGAGTAAATTGAAGAAATCCATATATGGTTTGAAACAAGTGTCTAGACAATGGTATCTCAAATTTGATGAGATAGTGACTTCTCTTGATTTCAAGGAGAATATATCAAATCAGTGTATCTATTACTTGATGAGTGCAAGCAGTTTTGTGATCCTTGTGTTGTATGTTGTTGATATTCTCTTTGCTAGTAATAACATGAACCTATTGAATGAGACAAAGCATTTGTTATCATAGCATGTTGATATGAAGGATATTAGTAATACCTCTTTTATATTAGGCATACAAATGCATCATGATAAATCCTATAGTTTTCTTGGCTTGTCTCAAAAATCATATATAGAGAAAGTGCTCAAAAGGTTCAATATAAATGTGTGTTCTTAGTGTTCTACACCCATTTAAAATGATGAGATTCTTTCTAAAGTCCAATGTCTTCAAAATGATGAAGAGAAATCTAGAATGAAAATGGTCCCATATGCTTCCATTGTAGTTAACCTAATGTATGCTTAGGTATATATATGTCTTAATATAGCTTTCGTAGTTAGTGTACTAGGGAGATATCTAAGTGATCCTAGTCAAAGGCATTGGATTGCTGTAAAGAAAGTCATGAGGTACCCACAAGGTACAAAGAATTATATGCTGACCTATAGGAAATCTAATGATCTTATTGTTACAGGCTACTTATACTCTAATTTTTCTCTTTGTCTAGATGTTAAAAATCGACATATGAATACATTTTTATGATGACAAGAGGAGTTGTTTCGTGGAAAAATGTTATGCAGTTACTTACAACAATCTCTACTATGGAAGCAAAATATGCCATGTGTTATGAAACTACTTGTGAAGTTGTATAGTTAAGAAATTTCATATTTATTTTTAATATTGTTGAGAGTATTTCGAGGCTTTTAACCATATATTGCAACAATGCTATTGTTGTATGTTTTTCTCATAATAATAAAAGTAATGCCCAATAAAGCACTTTGATGTGAAGTATGAATTTGTTAGAGAGAAAATATATGAGCATCAAACTTGCATTAAGCATGCTTCCACATATTATATGCTTGTAGATCCATTAAGCAAAGGCTTATGGTGCAAATGTATCATGATTATGTTAAGAATATGGGATTAGCTGATTGTTTTGATGTTTTAGGCTGGTAAGAGTTTTCTTTTATATTATATTAAGAATATTGAATTTATTTTATTATTATCTTGAGATTTGTATAGTATTAATAATATTGTCATATACTTTATTGTTAATTGTGCACATTTATTCTATAGCATATTGATGGAGACATTTAGACCCTGTCTCATTATTGTGTTGAGATTTATTCTCCTTTAAGCATCTTGGATGCATACATGGACTATTTCATAAATATGTACATATGATAACATTTTGATATGTATGTTTGGTTACTCATACATTCCATATTATATTTCAATCATTTGACCATAAGTATTCAAGATATATATGACATTAACATTCCTATTGGATATGTTGATTTGCATTATTAGGTACTTAATGGCATCATGATTGTTGTTGACATTTATTGTCATAGACATATATTGTAATCAAATTTCTTATTTGTTAAACTATGTTATCTAAGTGGGAGATTGTTAGAATTTCCTATATTAGACTATCATAGTTTAATTATATATTATATTGCATTAAATGAATGTTATAACAATTAAGTAAATTAGGCCAATTAATATGTGATCAGACTATTTGAGCCTAAAATGGCACCTAGACTATTAGTAGACATTAGCAATTTGAACCTTGTAATTGGGCCTATGATGATTGGTTACTTGGCTTAGTATGGTTATAATAAGGCATATCCTTGTTCACATCCTAGTATAAGCTATAGTTGTCCCATTGAGACTTTAGAATAAGTTTATCCTTTTTCTTTGCTAGGATTTGTGATGAGTGTACCTAATCAGGAGTTCTTGGCATAATGGATCCACAATCAACAACAAGTATGTTAATTATTTGATAGTTAAATTATTTATATAGATTGATGCTTTGTAACATGATGTAACATATAAGGTTAATTGGCTAATTTTATTATTCCAATTTCTGATAGAAGATACAAATGGGGTTAATGAATTTTTAGGTTTTTTGTTGATTAACATGTTGCAAATAGTAATAAGCTAATTAGGTGTCCTTGTGTAAGATGTTGTTGTGTTAAGAAAATGAAAGTTGAGGAAAGAAAAAGATTATTTATTTATTCATGACTTTGATAAGGGGTATACACAATAAATATAACATGGTAAAAGTGAATTGTCTTAATTATAAACATCGACGAGGGTACCAAAACAATGAAATTGATGTGCATTTTGATGACTGAATAGAGGATATAATGCATGATGTAAAAGATAATTTTATTGAGCAGCCACATATTCTTGATAGCTTCTTAAGTGATGCAGAAAAGCCTTTGTTTCTGGGTTGTAATAAATTTACACAATTATCTGTTGTGTTGAAATTGTTTAACTTGAAAGTAAGGAATGTTTGGAGCAATAAGAGTTTCACGACCTTACTTTAAGTGTTGAAAGATATGCTTCTGAAATTTAATGAGATTCTGGATTGGACTTATGAGGCCAAGAAAATCATGTGCCTGATGGGTAAGGAGTATAAGAAAATATTACAATGTCATGTGTGACAACAAGTTCCTCTACTAGGCCAACCATTATATTTTATTTAACAACATCATATTTGAAAGAGAAAATCTTGAAGTAAGGAATATATTAGCCTAATCATTTATTTTCAATAAAAATGTTAATCAAGAATCATGTAGGGACAGATGTATCAAATTGTTGTTTTGACATATTTTGATTTTAACATGTTAGTTTTGTAATTTTAATGTCTTGAATTTTTTGTCTATCCAATTAAGTGTATGAAGTTGTTGAAATGAAGATTGTGTTGAGTGATTGAAGGTTTTAGTTAAATGGTTGTTTGATAGATATTGGGAATTTTGTTTCTGTTTAAATTATAATGTAGCAATAGGTTTTTGTAAATAATATAGTTAGCAACAACTTTTTGTAAATGGGGGAAGCTAAAAAATATTACACGTCACTTTTTTTAAAACAAAAAGATAGAGAAAAGACATCATTTTTTATATACAACGAATGTCTTTATAATTTTATATGTTTATTTAGTACAAAAACTGATGTTATAATTTTTTTAAAATAATATTCATATTGGTTTTTTTATTAGACATAGACAAGTAAAATTTTTTAAGAAAAAATTTGGCTTATAAAATAAATTGACATTGTAACTTTTTCATATGTTAGTTTTATGTATGACATAATTAATGTATAAGTGTATTCACATTGAAATATATAGGATTTATTAGTTCTCCACTTTCTTCCTTATTCAACTCTAACCATTCTGCAATTGGTGTTCGAATAGGCTTGAGCGACTCCATTCTTAAACATTTCAAAATATCGTTGGCATATTTTTGTTAGGAAATAAAAATACCATCATCAGTTTGCTACACTTCAATGCCTAAAAAATAGGACATCAATCTCATGTTTGTCATCTCAAACTGGCTACTCATTGCCTCCCTGAATTCAT